>JAQGBT010003183.1:0-20565 GCA_034698585.1 Disparrhopalites patrizii | reverse complement strand
GCGGGGCGAGGGGGGTGGTGGGCGTCACGCCCTCACTTCGGTTCACCGTGCTACTGCTAACCGTGGAGGAGGAGGAGGTCGTGGCGGTGGGGGATTTCGTCTTGGCCAGGAGGGGGAACACCGAGGGCCGGGGCTCTTGCTCCATGCAGCCCACGGAGGAGCTGGTGGAGGCCAGCCCGGAATATTCTCCAGAGTCCTCTTCCACCTCCAACTCCACCGCCATTTTGGCCTTGAGAGCCTCCTGCGTCTCCCTCTCGATCTCACGGATGTCCTCCATTGTCAGCCCGTGCCACTCGTCCTGCCAAGCCCAGGCCTGACGATGAGCGCGGAGCATGACTCTCCTTAAGCCTGGAGTAGAATCAAATGTATTTCCATCCACATTTTGCCTATTATATATACTACACATTTTGCCTATTCTACACACATTTTTGCACGTTGGAGGGAGGGAGGTTCTGTGGTTTTTACAGTGCTTTTAATTTATTGCCAGCATCCCAACCACATTTCCATGTGGTCTTCTTTCCTTCATAAGGGATACATATGTGTACATGCATAAGAAATGGGGCAATACACTCTGATTAGCCTCACCTGTGTCATGGATGAACTTTTCAATTTTGCTCTGCATGCCCCAGTAGTGGAATTCTACCCGACACAATTTGTACGCTGTCATGATTGCTTTACCTGGAACTCCGCACTGTCAAAGACACGTTCAGAATGCATAAATATTGTGCTCATAGAATTATGTGTATATCATAGAAGTATATTTGTATATTAGGATACAGGGATTTCTATTGTGAACATATGTTCATATCTCACCTTGTACGCTTTACTATGCTCCTCCACCCAATCGTCCTCTAATGGACCGCGACCCGTCTTATCCGAGACGAAGATCCGAGGATCTTCCTCCCGAACATAGTCAGACCCATGGAGTTGGTCTTTCACCACGTCAATCACATCTGTGTAAGAAAGGGGACGTAAAAATCCCCGTTTATTGTTATTATTGTAATAAAAGACCCCGCGCAAATATTTTTTTTTCCGCTCCCAGCTGTCAACGTGCATAAGCTGGAGGATTTTTTACACAACTCTAACGTATGTATAGGATAATGCCAGATGATAATAAAAGAGTGATTTTTTTTCTCCGTCCCCGTACCAATGATCCTATTTTTGTCGGAGCCCTCGAGAGAGAAGACATTCTCTCGGTCGCCTGCATCCGGGTAGTAGTAGGTCTCAATTTCCACGGAGAATCGCTGGACAAATGGACAGGAGTATCGAGTCTTGGTGTATGGGTAGGCATTCCAAGCCAGCTCTTCCACGAGAAGGGCAGCTTTGGGCAAGAGGTTCTTGAGCCAGCCTGGGAGGTGACTCCCGACATGGTAGATCTTGTGGGTGTACTGCCCCTTTCCTCCGGGTCCGTCCACGTAAGGCTCATTCACCAGGATCTCCACGCCGCTCCCTTGACCTTTCGATTCTTCCCGGCTCTTTTTCTGTACATTCAACAGCCTTACGATCAACCCACCATTCTTAATATGTCTTTAAAACTTTTCAATATTTTTCTTTTTATCTTCGACCATCCAAAGATCTATTCATAGATTGACCTTAACCTTTCCTTTCAAATGTGAGACGTAGCCCCTGCTCAACAGCATTTTTCACTTTTTTTTTGACAGTATAAACACTCCCATGCGTTCTCTCATGACTTGATCCAAGAAAAATATTATGAATGTAAATTTGGAGATCTCAAGAGAGGTTGAAAGCGTCCAAAAATAAAACTAGGAAACCACTAAAAGTCATTCTCCAGAGTTGAGAATTGAAGTGCGAATATTAGGGAGAAAAATAATCATTCATCTTTAATGGTTACTACCATTAACCCTGGAATGGGAATTATAGAGAAACGTGATAGTAAAAAAAAAAGTCTCAGTGGAATTATTCATAGGAAATAAAATTTGATGGTAATAAATAATCCAGAGGATAATTGAATAATTAAATGATTCCCCTCCATTTTCAATAAATATTAGACGGGGAAATAAAAAATGTATGCTCCTACACAGCACAGGTAGGCCATGGATCCATTTCCCCCCACACGTGTGCTTTCAATTATCCCCATGCGAAGAAGAAAGAAAGAAAAAAAAAATCAATGGCATTAATCTTCCTGATCGTTTGACAACTCTTTTGCCCAGGATTTTTATTATTACTACAGCTCTTCCTATTAATGTTTTCTCCCATCCTCTCCTTTTTATCCCCTTCAACTGTTCCGTACAAAAAAAAAAGTATCCGGGTAGTTTCAAGGGGACATAACCATAAATCAATGGGGGATATGTGAGTCTCTCCCTCGGCCCTGGAAGAGTTTACGGGACGGTGTCTTTCTGGCTAAAAAGCTAGAAAACAAAGTTTGTACACTCTCCCGGAGCACCGGTGCGCTTTAATGTGGGAGAGCCCGTCCTTTTGAGAGTGTGGTGGTAATAAAATTTCCCGGTAATATCTCCAGCAAAATACGTGTACACAAAAATTGTCCCTGCACTACTACGCACACACAACAAACAAAATATAATTTGGCTCAAAATGTGTGGAAGAGCTCTGGAGTTAATACGTGTCAACTTTTTCTGGAGGGGCGAAAGATTTGTGAGGGAATTACATGTATATTTGCTCTATACATGGGATTTACCTATATAGAATTCTTTTATTTTTCCGCTACACACATTTGATATATAGATATATATATAGAGAAATAAATAAAAACTAGAAGGAGAAAAGAGAGAAGTACGGCTATCATGTAGAGCTGAGCAATGCGGTACTCCTCAACTGACAAGGGGAGAGGGATCCGGTACTCCTTGATGAGCATCCTCTTTCCTCGTCTCTCCCTCGATCTGGATCCACTTCTCACGTGTTCCTTCGCTCCATCTCGCTTTTCCCTCTGCCCCTCACACAAATATCCCCTTGGAGTCTTCTCCTTTTTCTTCCTTTCCCCCCTTTTTCCCCTTCTTTCCCCGTCCTCCTCTCAGAAACGACCCGCTTTTCCCCTCCCACTTTCCCTCTCCCGACCTTTTGAAAGCCTCTTATCCACTTCTTCTTCCTCTCGCCCAGGCTCCTCTCCACACTTTTTTCCCCTGGCTTCCTCTCGATATATATAGAACCTGTGGAAAAAAATATAGGAAAAAGTGAAAATCCCCACAAACATATTTTGATACGCCTATGGATTCGTATTATGGTGATAGGTATATGTATGACATATGTATGAATGTTCACATCTACTATGTATCTCCTGAAACCCACGTAGTGCATCATATTTTATTCACACACAAATCTTCATTCATTCACGCCATTAGAGCTTGTGTAGAGGCAAGTCCCCTGTCAGCACCAAAACCATCCTTTTTTCCCGCTTCCCTTTCACTATACACTCAGAATCCCCATTATGGATATACACATACATGTGTATTACACACACCTATAATGTGTACATGCACACTTTGGCCTTAATGTGATAAAAAGAAGAAAGGAGAAAATGTTATTCCGCATTCTCTGAATTCTTCTCTAATTCCCAGGATTCCCCCCTTCCTTTCATGCTCTTCAAGTTGAAACGAAGGAGGAGGCAGAGCATAGCAAAGGAGGTAGAGAGAGAGAGAGAGAGAGAGAGAGAGAGAGAGCAAGAGAGACTTGTAACATGGGAGGCGAAATAATCTTTCTGTCTCTGAAAGCGAAAGTTCAGAGAAAGAGAGAGAGGGAAAACCCGGGAGTTTTTGGTAATACTAATAAGTGGGGTAATAAATAAAGAAAACATTTACACGGTAGTAAATTGAGCAAGTGATGGTGAGGATGGGTTGGTGGCAGAATGGGTTGAGGGATGGCATATTGACTGGCGACATTTGGGGTTAACTGGCAAGGAGCAAGTTCAAAAGATATTGAGGAAGGAGTAAAAACCGTGATAAAGATAGCCCTGAGTTTAACATGGGGGTAAATGGAATGTAAGAGACTTTAATCAGCTGCGATTTCCTTGTTTTTTTTATCCTGCTTAAACGTAATCATTTTTCATTGAACGAGGACATTTAAAAATGAAGTTGAAGTTGCCTCTTTCAAATTTCAAAGGATACGAAATTCACAGAGCAATTTGCCATTACTTTGCAAGAAAGCGTCAAGGCTGAAAAATCATGATATAACATTCGTTTAGCAACTTTGTGTAAATACTTAATAAAATAATCCATGCCAAAATAAGACGGCTAGATAACAAGTCGAAACATACTGCAATTACAAAAAGGACTTTACAATGAATTTACAGTGGCTACAATTATCCTGGACACCTTGCATACTGGAAAGAAAAGTGGGGCGCGAGTTGATAATTTACTATTACGGGGGGCATAATGTTAATATTTAAACATTATACATAAGGTCTATTCAAGAGCATACAGTGAGTGTGACTGCGAACAAGTCTTATGTACACACCAAAAAGAAAAACAAGATGGGAATAAATCAAAATGATACTCCTGATTAAAAAGATCTTTTTCAAAAGAGAAGAGGGAAATCCTTATCAGTACTAACAATCTGAATAATTAAACTGGAATTTTTGTATAAAGCACCGTTCGCCTGGGCGGAGTCACCTTACAGTAAGAAATACTCATTAAAATTTAAAAAATAACGATCATTGCAAAAGAAAAAAATGTACACGAATTTTTAAACAAAATTGCGAGATTTAAATAAGGTGAGAAAAGCTAATTTAAAAAAAGGTTTATAGGAAAGCTGCGAGATTAAAATAAAATAAAAAGTGGGCCACTCTTTCAAGCCTGTGAACAAATGGTTAAATTCACGAAGCTGAATTTCCAAATGCTGTCGGTGGACCGGGTTTTTACATGAAAAATTCATGAACCAGGCAATGTTGCCGGAGTCATTGAGAGAGCCAGGCCTTGCGGCCGGAGTGTTACCAGTTCAGACGAACGGAATCGAATGAATGCTGTTATGGGGTTTTTCTCGGCTTTTATACATTTATGTTCATATGTATTGGAATAGTAAAGATATGGAAAAAAGGAATGAGAGAGAATGGGCAAAAAAATACCGGGAAGCCTAAACCTGATTATTCTAATTTTTTCCCTTTCTGATTTTATTTTTAAATATTTTAAGGGTCTCATTTCCATTTGTTTTATTGTGACAGGAGCAGCCTGGGAGGTTGGATGAGAAATCATTACTGTAAGCTGGTAGACATGAGAAGATAAGGGGACAAAGGAGGAAGGACCAGCAGGAGAGTTAATGTGTGGAAGTTTGAAAAGAGAGAAAGTCTCATGAATAGAAAAGTGTATGTATTTGAGGAACTTCCTCAAAGAAGGAATCAAAAGCGAGGAGTGGATGAAGAAAGAGGAAATGAGGGAGAGGAGAAAGGAAATAGGAGCGGAGGAAGCACGTCCAAGTGCTCTGTCCTGACCAACAACGACGACTACTACTACCTCATGAAAGAGCCACAAGGCGAAAAAAGGCGGGCGAGTGAGGGAATTGAAATGAAGAGTGTGCGGGAATGTTCGGAGTACGTAAGGAGATGTGAAGGAAGATCCTGGAGAAGGGCTGGAGGAGGAACAGGAAACATACGGGAGGAGGGCGAATGAACGACAAATCAGTCTTGGAAAAAATGTCAAGGAGACAGCAGGAAAGACAGCTACCAGTCAGAAAAGGGGAATTCTCCTGGACGAGGAAGACCTAGTTGGAGGAGGAGGATCAAGGGAAATAATAGAAAAACCAAATACCAACGTATTTACTGGATTCACGAGAGGTGATGTAGGAAAGATGAGATGAGAATGGCGTACTAGGAGAAGGTGACCCGGGAAAATGGAGCCGTTTGGGACTAGGACGAGATCCTAGACAAGGCGGAGGTTGATGGCAGGAGGGGATCCAAGGAAAAATACAGAGGAGCTTGATAACAGGAGGGAATGGACGCAAATGGAGGAGGTTGATAGGAGAAGGGGATTTGAGAAAATAGAGGCGTTGATAGCAGGAGACTATCCCAGGACGTGCACAGAAGAAAGCCTGGGACGATCAAGGAAGGAAGATCAAGGGTACGGAGGGGTCCAAAGATAGAAGGGGAAGATTAAAGTGAATCGAATGGAGCAAGGAAGACGGCGTTAGGAGGAGGAGGAGGAGATGGGAAAGGAGCGGGCTCTACAAGAATACAGGCGGAGTCCTCCAAGGAAGAATGCCTCTGAAAAAAAAAAGCCTTAGGGAAAGGCGAAGAGGAAGAATGGAGGAGAGACAGTACGAAAATTAAAAGAAAAAACCAAGCCCGAAATGAAGCGTAATTCAGAGGAGATAGCAGTAATTCTTCCTCTTCCCCTCCCCCCAAATGAAATTCTTTTAAGACTCAAGCATGTATGGTGAGAGTGTGCTTTTGCTTGGGTGGAGAGAAAGGAGAAAAAACCCTTCCCTTGGACTCGGTGGTGATGAGCCAAACCAATGCTGTGAGTAAGTGGCTCGTATTGATTAGGAAGCGAAGGAGAAGGGAAGAGAGAATAACGAGAAAGAGAGAGAGAGAGAGGCAGTGAGAGAAAGAAAGAGAGAGAGGCAAAGAGAGAGAGAAAGAAAGAGAGAGAGGCAGAGAGAGAGAGAAAGAAAGAGAGAGGCAGAGAGAGAGAAAGTATTCGAAGAGGAAGAGAAAGAGTGAAAGAGAGAGAGAGAGAGAGAAAGTAGGCAGAGGAGGAAGAGAAAAGAGGAAGGAAAAGTCTGTCAACATGAGACGTCATTGAGCTCTCCCACAACTCCGCTCCCACCGACATTGTAATGGGGATAGGAGAATAGCAAGGCGGTGGATGTTGGTGAGTGAGTTTAGTGGCTGGAGAAAGAGAACTAGTTTCATTCTTGAAGTGCACACAAAATTCTCCTTATGATTATTGCTGCCTCCTGTCCACCGGTTCTTCCTCCTCCTCCTCCAACACCATGCTAAATTCCCAACAATGTCCTCAAGGACAAGTCCTCTCCAATCATTTGAGTGTGGAAAAGACCCATGCAATTTTAGTATCCCCCGATTAAGACCCCACTTTCATGTGATGCACGCCCAAGAACTCCATGGACGTCCTTCAATAGCTTCATGCTACGACGACAACATGAGGAGGAGAGGAAGGAGGAGGAGGAGGAGGAGGAGGGGACACAACAACAACAAAACAACATGAGAAAAGCCATGGATCTTTCATTGTGCTCTGTAGCAGTATGAATGAGTTGCGAGAGTGTATGTCAAAGGACAATGCATGCTTCGGAGGAGAGACGGCGGTGGCATGCGAGAGGGAAATAGAAATGATACAGAAAGGGAGTGAGAAGGAAAGAGAGACGGAGAGCGAGAGGGAAAGAGAGACGGAGAGCGAGAGGGAAGTGAGAGAAAGAGAGAGAGAGAGACAGAGAGAGAAGAGAGTGAAAGAGAGATAGAGTGCCAGAGAGAAAGAGAGTGAGAGGGAAGAGAGTGACAGAAAGAAAGAGCGGGAGAGAATGAGAGAGACAGAGGAGTAAAAGGAGGGCAATGACAGTGAAAAACTTATCTGATTCTGAAGCCGGGCAAGTGCCCGTTCTACTCCACGACAATTACTCCGATTCCCAGGAATTCACACATATGTATGTACATGTCACTGGGAAAGGGAGCAAGGCACATGTATTTCCCTCTCTCGCTTTCTCTCTCTCTCTCTCTCTCTCTCTCTCTCTCTATCCCGTCCTCCTTTGTTCTTCCCCGCAATGGTTGGAGTAAAAAGGAGGGAGTGAAATTATTATTACCTCATTCGTATTGGTACTAATAGAATGTATAGAGGAAACCGAAGAGTTCCATTTCAGGTAAATTTACTCCCGATGCTCGACTCTCTGTGGTGAGCAACTGCCTATGTCTAATACTTCCCATATATTAGTATATGTACCAAATAGGACAGTAAATGAGGGGAAAGGTAGTATTTGTATGTAGAGATGCATAAGTCGCCGTGGAGAGACAAAGGATTTGCATGACAAAGTCTCGTTTCTCCTCCTCCTCCACCACCTCCTCCTTCCTCTCCCCTCCAAATATTTCGCAACTTTTCCCATTTCCTCATACACACAAGACAAAACCTGGGCGGGAGGAGGGAGGGAGAAGAAGAAAAAGGGGGGGAGGGAAATAAAGACAAAAAAATGTGTATATGTATTTATTTTTGTGAAGTGACTTTACTTACCTCCTCGGCCTTCTTCTTCTTCCTCAGCTGTTCTCTCCAAATAGTTCTCTCTGTGGTTCACTCTATATCAGTCATGAAGAACTTTTGGGGACTATTTCCCCTATAGTTTCCTCTTGGAAAGTTTTCTGAGGTTTTTTATATTCTTTATTATTATTTTTTCTCTTCCCTTGGTATGTGCGATGTTTCTGAAGCCTCTCAAAAGTTTTGGAGCTTCATAATGGGGGAAAAGTTGTGGCACAAGAAATACTTCTCATGAAGGTGCTCCGTGGAGATTTTCACAGCTCAGGGTTCTTTTTCCGTTTGTGGTAAAAACAAAAAAAAAAAATAGAAGAGAAGAAGTTCTATTTTTTTTCAAGTGACTCCTTCAACAATTATGATGAGTAAGGCCGTTGTAGTGGGAGAAAATAATGATCTCGGAGCTTCAAATTCCCGGAGTACGAAGACTTTTGAGTGGGTCGTAGTAATAATAATAATACTAATAATAGTAGTAATCCCTCCAAATTTTAGCAACAGGTAAATGGCACAAGTAAAAATAGTGTAATAGTAACCATGTACAGATAATACTGAAGACAAATACTGATGAGTTCCCTTCCCCTTCTCAGGGTTTTGACAGGAGAGGATTTTTTTTAAAAAACGTACAAATAAAAGAGCCGTAGATAAATAAATAAAGAGAGAAGAAGAAGGAGAGTAGCTATGTACCTATTCCAGCGTTTCGTATTCACAAATGATATGGAATGAGGAAGAGCGAGAGAGAGGGAGAGAGGGAGTGCGAGAGGAGTGAGGGCAGTAGCTATGAATGGTTTTTGCTGGGGAGCTCAGTGGTCACCTGCCTTAATTGTTCTGGTCACTTGGTCAATGATGAGTTCACTTGCACTCTCTGCTCACTCACTCACTCACTCGCTCACTCACTGGGTGAGTGTGTAATGTTTTCTTTCAGGCCACTCACACACTCCTTTACTCCCCGTCCACAGAGACACACACTCTCCCAGCTCTCTCCCTCACAAAGGCTCATCAGCATGTGCGTCGATGCACAACTGTGGCGTTGTTGGCTAAGGAATAACTACAAAAAATATCCCCCCATACCCTTCTAACATTCGACTCACACAAGAGGAAGGAGGAGAGCGTGTTGTAGTCGGAGTGGGAGCAGGAACAGCAGTAGGAAAAAGCAAAGGAGAAGGAGGAAAGAGAGCGAAAATTCCCTGCAGAAGCAAAGTCTGCAAATGTCAAAGGTAAGGGGAGCTGATCGGGCTTTAAATTCCCGTAAAGAGCCGAGTTGTATGGAAAGGAGAGAGAGAGTTGCACGAAGAAGTTCCAAAGAGAGAGAGAGAGAGAGACAGAGAGCGGGGAAGCGCATGCGAAATTCCTCGAGACCCTCTCTTCTCTCTCTCTCCCTCTCTCTCTTTTTCCTCCTGCTTTTTGCATCCAAACCAACACTTCGGAGGAAAGGAGAAGCTCCGAAGCTCCTTTTGAGTGCCAACACGATTGCACACAGCTCCCACTGTTCCCTGCACCACAGTCCTGGCACTGTGGCACAGGGGACAGTCCTCATTATCCCGGGCCCAAGCAAAAAAAAACATCTTCTGGGCCATGTGAGTGTATATGTGCGTGTGTGTTGGAGGGAAAGAGAAGAGGGAATTTCTCCGTCCAAAAACTCTAATGTTGTCCCTACTTCTATTCCTACCAATGTGGGCTAGTATGGAGAAAAAACGGAAGCCTTCTGATGTTTTCATGGGGGAGTTTTTTTCGGTGGGGGGGGGAAGACAACAACAGCACGTGTAAGGGCACGCGGCTGAGGCATTGAGCCATGGCAAAGGAGGAAATGAGGAATTATGTCAATCTTTGCTTATTTTCTCGCCCTTTCCCAGCCCATTATGGGATGTGGGTACTTTCCTTTCAACTCCTATTTACCTCCTGCTTTCTCTGATTGTGGCTTCCTCCAGACCTTGCCTTTTTACACTTCTGCTTCCCTTGCTTTCTTTTCCCCCTTGATTTTTTGGCCTCATGTAACGCGTGGAATGCTAAAGTACTCTCCTCCACTTGGCATTTGTTTCTGGAGATATACATATGTATGTATATAAATATCCATGTATGCTATGACTCTGTCTTTGTCTGCTCATATCCCTCCTTCTTGATGTCATTTCCTCCGGATCCTCCTCTGGATTCTTTTGTGCAGGTGTTTTTCTCCTCCTTCTACCACATTTCCTGCACCTCTCACTTGAGTTTGTTGTTCCCTCTCCTCGCACATTTGTTACCGACTTACTGATACATAGCCCACCATAAAAATCTCTCTCCCTCCGTCTCGTCCTCTCGTTATCGTTAAGAAGCCCCTTGTACTCCTCACTCCTTCCTTTTTTTTTTTGTCTCGGCCATTCTAACGTCCTCGACCTCCACCATTTTCTTGTTCTGCTCCTTTTCCTTTCTCCAGGATTTTTTTCCCCTGGACTTCTCACAATTCTCGTCTACGCCTCCTGGTTCCTTCTCTCCCAACCATTTCTTTTTTCTCTTTTTTTTGGGGGCCTTTCCCCCTTACTTTTTGCTCCTTCTCTCCTTCTTCTTGAAATGACACGGACGTCATTGTCGTTCATGCTTCAAGGCTTCTTACTTATGTGGAGGACGATCTTGTTACTGAGGAAGACACAAGGGCGATATTGGTATGGATGAGGAAGACACGGGGAGAGGAGGCACAATGTATACATAAGCGATTTTACTGGAGTTCCTCAGGTGTAGCAGGAGGGATATACGTGAGGGAGACGAGGAGAAAGCCAGACGGAGAGAAAGAGAGAGAAAGAGAGACAGGGCGAAAGAGAAAGGAAGAGAGGAGAAATGTGCCAGAGTCTGAGAAAAGAATTCCAGTGATGCTTGTGATTTGCTTCCCCCCTTGGCATTTCTACTAATAGCACGTAATCTTAAGTATGTGTCCTCTGGGAAGAAAACAGAATGTTGTTACTTGTGCTGCCGACTAAAAAGAGTCACTCCAGGCTTTTCATAATCTTCACACACACACACACACACACACTCAACATCCTGGAAGAACTGGGCAAACCATTCCTAAGGACGGCACACAATTAGATGGGAATGGAGAAACTTCATTTGACTTTCCCCTTTCTCTGCCTACCTCCCAATTTAACATTCGGTTCCAAATGCCTTCGGGGATGAGAGTAATTTGGGGGGAAAAATGCACGCAAACATATAAATGGAAGTCACTGGCATTTACAAGGTACGGTGTATGAAGCTTAGACGATGGTGTCCTTCTTTAACAAAAAAGGAGGAAAAATCACAATTCCTACTCTTGGAACAGTAAAAGGATATGATTCGGAATAATTTCCATTTGGCGTAGGAATAATTCATCCCACGTGAATCTATTTGAACTATTTAGGGGAGCATTTTTCGGGAGTCTTTCCCGGGTAGAAGTGTGACAGGGGAAGAGAGAGATCCGACGACCCGAGTCCACGTCCAGTCGTTAAATTTCCACAAATTGATAGCACCATAAATTCCAGTACGTCTTGCTGCAATGGCGTGCACAGTACCTAAAATCCAGCTCCATTCGTTAGGACAGAAGCGTATTTAATGCTTGGAGAGTTAATGAACTTCAGCCGCCTTGACGCAATAAATGTTGCTGAAACGGTAATAAACATTGAGGGGAAAAACCTGCCGGTGGAAGAGGGAAATACAAGGTATTTCTTCCTCCTGCGCCCTCTTACGTCTCCATAAATCTCGGCCTGTAATTGCTGTTGAGTCTCTTGTACCATTCCGTGTTCCTACATGACTATTTCTTCCCCGGATTATTGCCTCATTCCCGTACTCAAAGAAATGTTTTTTTTTGGAAGGAGAGCATGGGACGGAGGACAAGGGGTAGGAGAGAAAGTTGACATTGAGTAAGTGCGGAGAAAGAAAGGGAAGAATCACGGGAATGGGAAGAAAAAGAAGAGGAAGAAAAGAGTGTGACAGGAGTGGGAGAGAGACAAAATAGAGACACGGACGACGAATTTCATCCATTTCTGTCAGCATTCACGGAACTTCAATTTGCTTTCCCCTTATATGCTTTCTCCTACAAGGGGAGAGTATGGGAGCAAAAAAAGTTTTTCACCTGTCATACTTTCTCCGTCCTTTCACGCAGCCCACCATTATCATGACACATGCAATTCGTCTTTGTCCGTGTAGGAATCATAGTGGAGTAATTGCATTCTCAAGTAATTAAGACTTTCTTTAATAAAAACCTGAACTTATCCCAAACAACTTCCCTTTGATTGTACATAAATCCCTACAAGTGGGCTATGGACTATAATTGTATTTACGTTTCATCATTGTACTGGCGGAAAAATAAGTTTGTTCTCATTGGGATCATGGATAAGGTGTTCCCACTTCCCGCAAATCTCCCAGAAACCCATTGCCGAGTTCATCCGATGTTGCTTCATCCGTACAGACTTTGGACAAGTTGTTGGGTATAGAATTCGCGAGCAATTCTCATTAATTAAAGGGACCAGAATTGCGCATAAAACGAATGTGATTAGATCGATATGAGGACAGACGTTCCCATATGAAATGTACCTCCGTGAGAATCCAAACAAGGGCTAAGCGATGGAAGTGGGTGAGGCTGGAAGGAATGATTAACTCAAGGTCAATGAAGTGATCCCCAATGACAACCTTTCATTAAGCCAGCCCTGTACGTCCTCCTTTCATCCCATGGCCGTGGATGCCCTGGAAGGAAATCCTGAAATGATGTGAAACAATTCATCTTAATCCCTGGAGAGCCCACGGAATACAGTATCTGTATCTCCATGAAGCAGAAGCTCTACCACCACCAAGCTCAGAGCTCATCCTTCCCCCTGGGGGAATTTAACTTTACCAACTCGTAAAAGCAGAGGAGCCATACAGATACGTACAGGTACCTCACTCTTGTACAGATACTTAATTTAATTAGAGAATCTGGCAATACGTGTTTTTCCTTGTACACAATAAGGGAAGAGTTGTACTTTATGACTTCATAAAAGCATAAGTCACCATGTGTATGTACTTTTTTTTTTTATGAAGGTACTTTTTCCAGGCTCTGACCCTGGGAATACCTCTACACTCTACATGATGATGGAGGATGGGGCAAAAGCCCAGAAGATAGGAGGGAAGCCTTCCTCTTCCAGGAATTTAATCAACTGGGACGAGCGGAATTTAATGAACCACCAAAATAAAACAGAATTTGGGAGATAAAAGCTGGTGGAGGCAAGTCTAGTTGAGAAGTAATGGGAGTTAGCGAGGGATATTTTCATAGGCAATGCCTTGTTTGAAGGATATTCAATGGGCATAAATGATTGAAACTGTGTAAATAGTCAATCATCCTCTTCCACGTAGCAGCGGCGCTAACACGATAAAGGAAGTAAATAAATAATTCGTCACCGTCTGTATTTACAGCTTCCCCACGGCTGACTTTACTTAAGCGGGTTATACGTATACTTCCCAAATTACAGGACACAGAAACTATTATGCATAGGCTGAGAAAAATAGGAGGAAATGGACAACGGAAACAGAATAATTATTAATTACCGTCCATTCAATGTGGAATTGGTGCTTGGAGAAAGCTACTACATACATATGTTTACATCACATTCTTATTTCTAGAAATGACTCTTTTCCCGATACAAGTTAATAACCGCAACCAACTAGTTTTGAAGTCTAAACAGGAACTGTATGATATTTATGATCTCGGTATGTCGTCGACGTTTATTGTTATTTAATGTTATTGTTTAATGTTAATTGGACTTTTGTAATTTGTGTCCGGGTTATACACATCGGTGAAGAATCATGTGTAATCATCACAACCGAGCCTTAACTCATGAAGTGTTCATCTCCTTTCTTGCGTGCAGTAAGTGATCATCTCCAAAAATAAATTAAAGCCAAGAGAATTGAATAAATTTTTCAAAATGAAGATTATGAGAAATTTTAATTAGGATTCTATAAACTCACTAATCAACCTATACAAATTAATTTTTTCAAATTTGTTCTACCACTACAGTCGTGTCTACTGTGTATAACAGCACAGGCTTCAGTCCGACCCCATTGCAAATTAATTATACCAATTAATTTTCATTGTTAAGTGGCTGGTTCTCTACACACGTTTGGTTCGAGAATTTAGTTGGATGCAATTTAGTTGGAACAATGCAACGTAAGATCGGACGGAAAATTAGTTAAAAGGAACGTGTAAGCACGGTGGTTCGTCCAAGGCCCAAGGACAACTCTTTGATTTTTAATGGACTTGATTACTTTATGAAAAGATTGAGATGGATGGAGATGATCACTTCGTGAATTAGCACTCGCTGGAGATGGTTACATACATATGATTCTTCACCGACGATGTATGTATACCTGCATCAGTGTAGTAAACCACCTGACAATGGAATAACGTTAAATAATGTAATCATACCCAAAATAGAGCATACAAACCAAGTAGGCGGCTTGAAAATAACATTCACTTCAAAAATTGCTTGCTTCCTGATGCAATGTCCGGAATAAACGGAACCCATCATGACTTTTACGCTGTAGATTCTTACAGACATTCCCGAAAATATGGCCAGGTGCGCGACAAGACTAGGAAAAGGTTCCTGCTCTTGTCACTTGAAAGATTTCCCGAGATTTGAACAAAAGCCTTTGAAAGGGATCTTCCAAGGTATTTCACTTCGGATATCCATGAGGAAAGTTCTGTTCACCAAGAATCGCACTAGATTGCCTAAATGAGGTCGAGGATAAAACCAACTGCAAACAATGAAAAGAATAATCATTCACTGCAGACATCTGGCATCAATTTCCGGGCGAAAAACTTTGGTTCAACAAGTTGTTTATCTCTTTAGCTATACAACGGAGGCTTATTTCTTTGTTGGAATCATGATTTGGTTGAATTCGCAGGAAGTCCGACAAAATCAACATCTTTTAGTTTTGTGTACCGTCTTTTGTACTACTTCACCGCGCCAGCCTAAACCAGACTCATGGAAAGACTGGAGAAGAGTTTTAATTGAGTTTCCATTCCCACGCAATTTGCATATATGCCTCAACAAAATGGAATTACTACGTTCAAAGGGAGTAAACGAAATGGATAATACAATAAAAGGAGGGAAAACATTTGGAGGAGAAGGCAATTGGATTAAATGGGATAAAACAAATTCAATTTTTTGCATCAAAAGAAGGAAAAATCGGCATGTAATCCCGCACAAAACTTCTCCCACATGGACCATCCTCCGCTTGTATGCATACATATAATACCTATGTGTATATGCATACACTATGCACATACATCCACCAACGTAGTGGCCGGAATGGTAGCCCAAACTTTGTGACTTGATCATGTCAACTGCGAAGAGACAAAGAGATTTGGTCTTTAAAGGGATAATACCCAGAAAATAAAATCAGATGACAAAGGGGAAAAAACTAGTGTATGTAAGGAGGCGGACAGGGAGATTTCCCTCCCTGCGGGCTTCCAAGCGGTAAAAGACTCCCTAGAAAAAAGGAAGGATCGGGCCCTACCATTCAAAAAACAGTGTGGAAAATCCTTGGAAAAGTAGAAATCCCTCCTTTTTTTCTACTCATTCCCATGATCTTTTTCATGAAAGGTGAGCCTCTACGCATCAGCCATGGGCGTACGCGGATGCTTTTTCTTGGAAATTGAGCGAAATAACTACGTCCCAGGGAAAGACATGTGTATGAGAGATGAAAGGAAGGGGTGAAAGGGACAAATTTCCTCTGCCCTTCTCCATTATTTACGTGGTCTTCCTCACCCCAGCGCTTTCCCTGGAAAATTCGGCGGACAGGAAAAGTATCTTATGTACATGTTGATTATGAGCGAGGCGCTATTCGTACACAGGTGGGACGATTGAAGGGAGAGATGAGGTCCGGATGAGAGAAAGTCTCTACCTCTGAACTACTCTAGCCTCCCTTTGCCGGTAGCAACTAGTTTCTCTCAGCCTCTCTCTCTCTCTCTCTCTCCTCATCCCTTTCTCCCTTTGTCTCTTTCTCTTTGCCTATCTTGGCGTGCACAAAGAATTTAAATCGGTTGGGTGAACCGCGTCAATTTTGTTCGAAAGAGGGAGAGAGAGAGAGAGAGAGTGAAGGAGATCATTTTGGCTTTGACTTTGGTCTTTCAGCAACTTTTGTTTATTGAACCGAGAGTGTGAAGGACTGGAGGGTACTTGCTTCCCATTTACTCTACAAAAGTCCTACGTATGTAGTTTGTAATAGGGAGAGCCGAACTGGTGAAAATTGTAAAATTCTCCCACTCTACAGATAAATGTGTATTCTCATATGCAGAGAGCGTGGATTTCCCGAATATTTCTCCCTTCCCAATCTCCCATTCACTCTCTGACTCTCTCTCTCTCTCTTCACATCCTACCGTATTGACAATCTTATGTCTGCCCTTTTATTAGGATAAAATGTGGAGAAAAGAACCTGTGTAGGCGACGGCTCGTACGTCATCCGAATGATACGCTTTCAGAATTTCCTCCAATTTTCTTCCCCCCCCCACCCCACTTTTTTGCAATATCCAGGGATACACGCGCATGTACGTAGTACAGGCCCACATTTATTCTTCCGAATGCTTCCGCAAGGTTCTAGGTAGGAGGCTCTGTTTACATTTTGTGAGGGTTCATGCATTCTGACCTTTTCATTGTTGACTTCCCAGTGCTATTGACACCCCTTAATAATTAAATTTCCTTCCCAAGGATTTCCCCACCACGCCATTCCACATCGTCTGTCCGTTGCCAGAGATTTCTCCAAAGCTTTTGTGCTCACTTTTCTCTGGTGCAAACCAGCTGGAACTTTCACTTAATTTCGAATTTGTATGGAAGTTGTCAGCATGAAATACACGCAATATGCATACATTACGCGTGTTTATAGATCGATATGTATATTTCATGTGTCTAGAAATTTACAAGCAATGCTTGAGGATATACACGGAGATAAAATTGACTGGAGATGACTATGTTAGTAATGACACTTTTGATTTTGGCTGGATGGATGTGAATTTGTTATTATGAGGAGCATTATCCTAAGTTAAATTAGTTCCCCTTGACATACAATAGGCTTCATTTCACCCTAATGACACGTTTAATTAGTTTTCCAAAAACTTTCTCCTCCTTTTTGTTCGCAGATACACAATTTACTAATTAATTCCTCTGCCTCCTTCCACTGCAAATCTAATACCTGGACAGACGAAATAAATAGAGAGAAAGTAATCCTTCACTCATGTCATGTGTGTGGGTTGAAAGGGGGAAATAGGTAGAACTTTCTTCATGTCTCATGGAAGTGACGTCTTTTTTTTCTGGGGATGTGGGGAGAGATATGGAAAATGAATTCTCTCTCTTTCCATGTAGAACTACAGAGCACTTTCTCCAGCAAGATAAGACTAAAAGCTTTCTCCCTCCTCTCGCCCTCCCCACTCTTCATCAATGCTTAATACATTACTATGTAGGATTAGGGGAGTGCTCTGTAAGGCACATGTCTTCATTTGGTCCTCTCCCCCTGCCCCTCCTCCAACATCTCTCACTTTTCCCCGTGAAAGGATAATGCATCGGTAATGTAATAATAGTAATAATATCATCGAGAGAAGAGAGATTCCAGGAAAAATACGAGACGGAAGGAGAAAACAAAATAATAAGTAAAAAAAAAAGGGAGCATCTTTCTTCATCAAGGAAACTTTATTTTTTTTAGGTGCGCGTACTTAAATGGTTAATGCTTTCCCTCTCGTCCTAAGAGAAAAAAATGGGGTAAGTGTTATTAATCCTTGTTACGTACACCCCTCCGATAACTGAGCTACTATCCTTACGGGGAGTGTGTATGAAAGAGCTTTGGATGCGAGATAAGGGACAGCTTCCCTACGAAGCAATTTGCCCCACTGACAAAATCTCGTCACGCTTTCTCCGACTTGGCTGGATGGCATTGGCTTCGGCTACGGAGGATTTCTCTCGCAGTCTTTTAAGCCTGACTCGGCCTCTCGTAGAGAGGAAACGGCAGGGAAGAAAGGCTGAGAGAGAAAGAGCGGCAAAAGTGGGAATTTTTTGTGACGAAAAAGTCACGCTGGAGGAAGATCTAAATCTGTTGAAAGGCCAGACTTAATGCTTATATACTTAAATAATGTATACACATATGTACGAAGTATGCACTAGAACAGCAAAGAAAATTGGTGACGAGTAAAAAAAAAACTAAAATCAAAAGGCAACCAAAGAAGGCGGAAAAGCGGGGGGAGATGGAGAAAAATATTTTTTTAAAGAAATTAATTATGTCTTGATTTACGGCTTGGTATTAAACGAATATTTGAGAAAGATTTTGGTTCACAGACGACATCAAAGAGCAAAGTAAAAGCGTAGAATATAAAAGACGGAAATGGGCTAAATTTCTTCCAATAGATCTAATGAAAGATCGTCAACCTTGTCAGCAGATGTGAGAGAGAAATTGCTTTTGAGAAAAATGAGGGTAATGCAAAGAAGAGGATGAAGAAAAAAAAACTTTTAGTGCCAAAAAGTAAATGAAGTCGGCGTATGAATATAAATTTGTAAACTTGATTATCATAGATAAAATGGCTGATTTTTGGAAATCAAATGAATAACTGCGCAGTAGAAATGTTCTCCGTGAGGTCGCTATAAATTAGTAGATAATAGAGGAGAAAGGAGGGAGAATGAATTGAAAGGAAAAGAAAATATTCCTAAACAACTCCATATGTCAAGGAAGAGAATACAGGTAGATGTAATAATCGACGGGGAAAAAGGAAAGGAAATAAATTGAATGTGATCAACCGTCATAAAAAATTCGAGGAAAAGAACTCCCACAAAAAAAAAATCGGGGAAAACAGCCACAAACAAATTTGGGAGAATAACCACCGTACATATCTGAAGGAATACTCATCTAGGAAAAATGAGGGAGGAGGAGGAGAACCAAATAAAAGTTTTATTTGGACGGAGGTGGAGGAGAGAAACAAATTTGATGGGAAATGGTAGGATGGAGAAAAAACAAGATTGATGGAAGGAAGAGAAAAATCTGAGAGAGGAAGACAAGGCGAGAGAAAGAGAAATCGGATGGGACGTGGAATGGTGAAAGCACTTGAATCCACTTGGAAAAGGAGCCTTTTCCAAGGCGTTGCCTTGGTGAAAGCAAACGTGTAATCCGCCTGCTTTCTCCCCCATCACACACTATCTCCTTTCGCCCTTTCCCCTCATCCGCTCCCTTATTTGTTCCTTCTTGTTTGCATTTGTCCTCCCTCTCAGTTATCTCCATGATTTTTTGCTTCTCCCTCTCTTTTATTTTAAAAGAAAGGAGGAAAAAAAAAGGGTAAAGTAAAAGTGTGTAATGGAAAGGGGAGACTGTTGTATCGCATCTGTACGGATTACTTACCCATACTTTCGGGACGGGCTGGAGGATTACAAGTAAACAATTCATGTGTCCTTTGACTCTCCTAATGGATGTCATTTAGGATTCATATGGAGTGTATAGAAAAAAAAGAGGCTCTTACACAATTAATCGGACCATTATTCCTCTCTGTGTGTGAGAGCTCCTCATCTCCTCCGCCTCCTCCTACATCTATGACATCCTCCTCTGCCCTCTTTGGTCATTCGAGGACTCGAGCAATCCACTTGTTGACATCTCCTACATCTTTGCACATGTATTAAAAGTCTTTGTGAGTGTCTCTGTGTGTGCATTTCCGCCCCTCCTCGGTCATTTGCAAGCAATTGAAACAGATCTCATTTGGTAGTCATTGGAAAGCTTTGAAGCGTACACTCTCAATCAAGCCTCGCTTCTTTTTTTTTTCTCTATCATTCCCCCGTCTCCATTTGTCCTCGTTGACTCTAATCTCTCCCCTCACTTTCTTAATCGCCAAGGGCTCTCATAAGCAGTTTCCTCCTTGAAGGATTCACACATATCAGAAAACGCTTCCGGAACCTTCTTTATTTTTTACTTTAAAGAAACTTCAACTTTCTGCAATAAATTTTGGTAAATATTCAATATTTGCGTTTTTTATTTTTTTTGATTAGTTAATTTGATTACACACTTGATTTTTTAATTTTGATCCCAGAAATGTATGGACTAGTGAGTTCAGAGCACTCCAAACATAGGGGCCAGCAGCAACAACAGCATGAGAAGAGTGGGAATAGCAATAGTGGTGGGAACAAAAACTCCAAGACGCTCTACGGACGCTTCCTGGGCTTTGTCAAGCAGGCCTGGACCGGGGTGAAATTCGCTTTAGGTAAGATTTGTGAAGGAGGGAAGCCTTTCCTCGCAATTTTAATGGGACTTTCCCCAATTTTAAAACAAATATTTCAGAATTGTAATTTCTACATTTTTAATCCACTTATTATGGAATGAAGTCCCTGATAATAATATAGAGCATTTGCGAAGAGAGTACGTGTACGAAAACGACAACGTGTGCGGGAACGGCGCTAAAATAGTCCCCAAGTTA
>JAQGBT010003182.1:0-20568 GCA_034698585.1 Disparrhopalites patrizii | reverse complement strand
GATTAATCCGAATCCGAATCCTAAAACAAATTTGTTTTGCTTAATCCCATAATTTAATCCCGGTCACTACATCACTTCAATCCCAATCCTGAAAAAATATTTTTTGGAAAATAATCCCGGCCGTAATCCTAATCCCAAACTCGATAATCCTTCACTGCCTTGACCAAATCAGACTGTCAAATAATTTGAAGGTCTCTGAATTGACTGAATACTTAGAAAATTAAATCAAGCTAATCAAAAGCTATATTTTCGGGGAAAGATTTTTGTTCCAAAACACATTTAAATGTATGTATTTTATATGACACATTTACTTTCAGTGTTTACCTTAGCTTTAGCTTATATTGATCATTTTGCCCCCCCCAGCGGTATTTGTATTTCTGTGAATTCTTCAATTATATCAAAATAATAAAATCATTATTAATTGATATAAAATATTTTCTTATAGAAGGTAAATTACATTATTGCACATTGCACCTACAGCTGTTGCTTCAATTGGGGAAAGATGCGAATGATATCCGCGAAAATACGGAAAATTCTTCTTTGAATTCTGATGTTAAATGGTAATTTGTTTCTGGAAACTTTCAGATTGGCAGTGGGATTGGCATTATTGCATTTGGAATTCTCTTGGCTGCGGCTGTTGCTGTCTCTCCGGAAGACTTGGCCAAAAGTGATCAGCTTACGCCGGAACAAAAGGAAGACGCCAGATACATTTGTAAGCACAGTTATTAGTTATTATAATAAATATAAGTGTTGTGGATTTTATGTGCCATTTATTTATGTTACAATAATTTATTTCTATTTTTAGTTATTTTATAACTTACACATGTACAGTTCTGTGATCAACATTGTTTTGGTGTATTTCGATAGTGACCGTTGCCGCCATTGGGTTGGCAATCATGTTGGTCTTGTTTGTTCTGTCCTTCGTGATGGGCATTATTCTGCTCAAGGGATCATACAACGTAAGTGAGAAATGTGTATCATCTTGCTTAGTTCTCCTTATGCTTGGTATTCTAGTGCTTACGAGTTTTGTTTGTTTTTTATAGAAAAACCCGAGGCAGATTCACGCCTGGATTGTGTTCACCGCGATCTTCTTGGCTATTCATGTGATCAAGACAATCGTCGAGTGCATTGCTGTGGGAAAGAGCGGCGGTCCAAATGTTGGAGCTACGATCGGAGGTCAAATTGTATCACTCGCCTTCTCTCTGGCTATTCAAGGCTTCTGCATCTGGGTGGTTAACACTCACAAGAAGGAGATCATTGCCGCCCAAAGCCCCGTGTATCCTGTCAAAGCCTAAGATTCATTGTATTTCTGATCATTTTAGATTCCACGTAAATGATACATAATGGATACTGACGATACATTTTTCAATGCAAAAATTTGCACGTTTTCATTAACTATTTTTCAATTGATTTAAGAAACTGCTCACATTTTTATTTGTCCGTGCGCAAAGGAACTTATACATTATGCTATACAAATTGTCCATCAACTTGTATAGGAAGAAACGATCTAAGTGGTAATTAGTTGGTATTGCGTTATTTGCAAAAACAGAGCTTCATACATCTTTATGAAGCCAAACAAATAATTAACACGATTACTCTTGTATTCTTTAACTTAATTTTTCCATGAGTGTATCAGTTGTTGCTTGTAAATGGTACGAATAAATTTGAAATAATTAAAGATGTATAAATGTACCAGAAATCGTAGGAACTGCGTTTTTGTTTTACAAACATTTCAAACTTGTGCATCGTTGCGTCGGTCCTATAGTGTAGTTAACTCCGGAAATACGATCTCCGATTGCCCTTTGGGCTGATATTGCTACTTCGGTTTTCAGGGGTCACATATGCTTAAAAAGGTCAAAGTTTATACACGAAAAATTGATGTTGACTTTAATGTGGGGTAACTCGCCTGCAAAGTATCGCTGTCACTGTCAAGCGCCCACCTTTGTTACCATGAAACGGAGCATTAATCAGGCTAGGAATCTCCACTTCTGACGGCTTGTTTATTGACCTTACGTCTCTCCATCCTTTTTTATTCTGAGTATAATTCCCATACTTTCAGCATTTTTTGTATTCTGTATATATTAATATGATTACATGTACGCATATTTTTAAGGTATCGATCCATCAGCTTAGCTGATTTCCCACCATCATTGAATACCTGGCAGAAATTGAGACCACCTACGGAGATTGGAATGCGAAGTCCACAAACATTTTCCTTCCCCAAGCAATAATTCTTAGAAATTTATACACACTTTCAATCATGGAAGGTATAGGATGAGAGAATTTCTAGGATATTCCACCTTCTAAAACATTAACACTCCGATCTGTAACATTAAACTCCCCGACGTTGACTTTAGAGGGTCCAACATTGAATCTTCCACAGAGACGAACTGAATTGTCAAACCATTTATTTCAAAGGCCGTCAAAAAAGTTCAGTTACACGAAGGGTCTACAGAAAGATTTTAGAATAACTGAGCACGCTGTCTGCATCATTTTTTTTCCTTTTACAACAGTTTTAGATAGTGGAAAACATCTGATTTGAAGAATATTTGTAGGGAGCACAGTGAACTGATTCTCCATTCCAGTATTAGGAATTATATTAAGTTAATTAGATCTTCATGGTGCCCTGGAAAAGTGGCCAAAAAAGTTCCTCCCGGACAAATTACTATTAAAAGGGCGCTGGAATGGAGCCCGGAAGAAGTCCTGGCCCGAGTGGTTCTCGTAGTGCTTCCGCACCGAAATCTGACCTGCGGAAAAAATGTCAGAGGAAAAAGTCCAGGTTGATTTGGCTGAAAAACAAAGCTGGGAAACTCCCTCAATTGATCATCGGTCTTGCCATCGTAGATATTGTACGCAATACATACTACAGTACAATTATACTTTTTTTTCTATATTATGTGTCTACTTAACTACCTAATACATATATTTTTAGGCATTTTTATTCGTAAGAGTATTAAGAGATTTTCCGTAGCATTTTTGCAAAAAATTAGCCATTGTTGTGATGACACGAGCTTTGGGGGAAAATGGAAAGTATTCCCTAATCCATGCTTTTACTGTACTAAAATTTATTTTCAAAAGCATTTGAAACCTGCCTAAAAACACCTTTCGTGACAGCTGTATAATATGTAATTATATTATTTAGGTATTGATTTGCTTATGTGCATTCTGCATGCATGTTTACGTATGTACTTGTAGCAAACAAAAATTCGTTCCAATATAACTATTAAACTAATTCGTTGTTCAAAGTTCAAGCTATTTACCACATATGTATGATCATTCAATAACCTTGAGACTGAGAATTCTGGGTATAGAACTTTCATGAATCATATCATGATTACTTGGATTGTCTTATTTTGGAAATATTGAATTACACTTGTTGGTTGTTGTCCGTGGCCCATGGTGTGGCCATGTACAGTAGATGGAAGCCAACAGAATTTTATTTCGCAAATCCAAAAATCATTCCATAAATATAAATGGTTTCAACAGTGTATTTATTTTCATGAAAACCATACCATGACTGTATCCAAAGCGGTTTGAATATCATGTTTGTTAAGTTAAATATGGAAGTACTTACTCACACGTTAACTTGCACAACAGTTGAAACTGGATACAATTGAAAATAAATGCACAAACCTTTTTCTGCCAGAATGATTCATACACACAGGAATAATGTGAATTGCAATTCTTCTTTCCAGACGCATGCTGGTTCACTGGAATCACCTATTGAAATAATAAAAATAGTTTATATTTTTTCGAGCAAATAATGCATGACAATACTGGTAGACTGGTACTAACAATAATAATATAAGTACTTACCGACATCAACGTACTTTTTTCATATATAAACGTTTTTACTGCGTTCGTCAAGCTGTTACGGCGTGTCTCAGTCATAGGCCAGTATTTGCTAACCAAACTAAACTATGTATCATATCTTCATCGTTACAGCTACTATAACTCACGAAAAACACTCACGGAGAAACAATAAAGACAAACTCGTGATGTTTCCCTTTGTCGATATTGAATTTGAGATGTGTTCTCATTTATATACGTACAAAATTGTCAGAAGGAATATGTAAACCGTATCCGTGGATTTCCTTGGAAATTAGGGATTGAGCCACATCGGCAGTCTCATCCTCATCCGCAGATTAACTATGATTACTGATTTTTGAGCTCTTCTTCCTTCTGTTTCGTTTGCCTCACAGTTGGTGTCACTGGTCTTGTTAGCCTATTGGACACTGATTCTTCTAATGATTTTTCTGATTTTCACAACGAGGGTGGAGACGGCCGAGGACGATATAGACATGGAGCATCTTGAACGTACGCATGCTTTTAACTGCAATTGAATCCTAAACATTGAACGAAAACTGTGTACCTTTATTATAGTTATGTATACACATATAGTGCAAGGTATAAAGTATGAAAGGAAAGCTATTTATCCCATTATCCCATG
This sequence comes from Disparrhopalites patrizii, assembly GCA_034698585.1. Classification (NCBI taxonomy): domain Eukaryota; kingdom Metazoa; phylum Arthropoda; class Collembola; order Symphypleona; family Sminthuridae; genus Disparrhopalites; species Disparrhopalites patrizii. The sequence continues at coordinate 16,118 of JAQGBT010003182.1, read as the reverse complement.
CGTTTTCCTCTGTAAAAACTCAGTTAAATCAATTATTCCCAAGTAACCCCAGCCCAACCATTTGAATATCAACGAGGTTAAAAAAAGGATCAAAAGCGCTTAGGTTAGTAATACATATGTATATTACCTCTAGGGAATTTTCAAATAATTAAAATTACTTTACTGTTTTAGCGATAACAATCGTTCTATACATTCTCCACCCAACGTTCTACAGTATGTCCTTGGTCACTGCAGTTTTACTAGCTCAAGGAATAGAAAAGGTAGGTAGGAATTTTCATTTTTTGTTAGAAAATCGAAAAGTATTCTACTTTTGCTTTCACAATAACTTAACCTTTTCACCAATTCAGTGATATTGCATTATTGCATACATTTTTTTATAAAAGACCCCGCAATTTTTTACTGGCTAAAGCCATGACCCTTCAGTTGTAAAACAACGTAAACTCTACTATACCAAATATTGATATTAACATACATGACTACAGATGCACAAGGATTTAACTGGGACAAAGAAACGATGTTATTGGTGGCTTCTTCAGACCTTCTTTCACTGCCTGCACGTGGAATGTGTGGTCACCTTTTATTTTATCAAGTACGACAACGTGGAGGCATCTCGGGATCCAGCAGGCCTTCCTCTCTTTGCTTTCCATTTCCTCCTCAAAATTCTCATGGTCGTAGTTATTGGGAACTTTATCTTTAGAATAACAACCTAAGTGAGAGAGAAAGGGAGAAACCATTAAAAACAACCCGATAAAAATGCTTTTGTATACTCACTTCACTAAACATTACAGCAAAGTAAGAACTGAATGAACTTGGGATGAGCTCACAAAAAAGAGGCATTCCAGTAAACAAAGTTATCTATTAACGTTTTCGATTTTCATAATGAGAAATACTTATTTGTATATACATATGTATACATTATAATAATATACTATACATATATACACATACCTATAATACCTATATATATAAGTATTTCTCGTTATGATAATCGTTTACTCGTTTACAAGAATGTCAATACTCAGAGGTATGTGTATATGTACTGTATACCTATTACCTATATACTTGTTTTTATTTGCCTGTCCGTTTCAGACTGCCTTCGGCTTGTTAATATTCTGGAAATGGACGTTTGCCACGTTGGATTTTTCGGAACTATCCCACATCTTTTATGCCAGAATTTCAACCAGTTAAGAAAGAATTTCTTTTATACCCTGTAGTAGAAAGTAGAATGAGAACGGATTAAAAACTAAGATGAAGAACTACCGACACATGTACATAATTCCGTATATAAGAATTGTCGAAATTCAAGTTTTCATATCTAATCTATGTATTCTTTGACAAAAAAGGCATGCAATACCTAGCCTGGACGTTGCCTTTACTTGTTACGATCGTCCAGTGCTTCCTCGTCGTTATTATCTTCACGAAATGCATTAAGCGCCGAGAAATCCAAAGCAGCGTAAGTCCTTTGAATATACATATCATCAATCAGTTATTAAAAATGAATGAAGGACCGTTTTTGCGGATTAATATTTTTAACACTAAATAAATTAAAATAAAATAAATTTATATTTGAAATATTTTAAATACCTGCGTGTGGAAGTATATGACATCTTCTTAAATTTTTTTAGAAGTGGAAATCGGAAAATGAGAAATGCACTGGGTCGTCCGAAGCCGGGAGAAATGGGAAGGTTGAAACCGTCCTGTGCTTCTCCCTCTTATTTGGCTCCGTCCTCCAGTGGCACGGTAATATCCGGAGCTGGATTTCCTATGATGATGATTCGCTGCAAGTGAAACGATACCTCCTGGATGTCACCATCTCCTCCCTGGACATTCTCTTTCGCCTCCTCTGCCTAGCTCTTCTTGTCAAGCTGAGGAAATCCTCCGAAAGGGACTTCGATCTAGGGGAATCCGGACGCTTCAGCGATCTTGAGGACAGTTCCTGAAAATTAAATTTAAAAAAAAACCTCAACATCCACATTTTTTAGTACTACGTTATACTATTATATTCCATTTCATTCATATATACAACATTGTACAGTTAGACAAGAAAGAAAGGCAAGAAGAGACTCTCCATAGCTTTGCTTGCCATGGCTTATATTTTTAGAATTTTGTCTCATATTTCATGTTGGATGATCTCCTCGCGTGCATATGCTGGTAATAAATGGGAAATTAAGTTATTTCAAAAAGTACCAAACGCAAGGTCTTACATAATTTCAAACGATCGGTTGGCTTCCTTTCACGGGTGGATTAAACGTTGGGAGGATTACTATTACGTTTTACGATGCAGTATTTCCTGGCACTCCGAGAAAGCAAAGACACCCGACGTAATAAAAGCCTATCCAGATCACACAATTAATTATGTACATCTTGATGCGTTCAACCAACTTTTCCTTGATCCTCAAGGTCATGATACCTCAAGTTGCAAAAAAAAACGTGCTTATAAACAAGAATTTCTATTCAATTTGGCAGGCATTTAAAAAGTAAAAAACTCCGTGGAAAAGCTTTTAAGTCTTTTATATTATGCCTTTCGTATGAATGTTTTCCCGGTTCATTTTTCGACACCCACAATTCTCCTCGGATTTCGGAGTCTAAAAAAAGAACTCTTTTCCACTTGAATGATTTGCACAAGCATTTTTTTCACCGTGGACCTGACATTGTAAAAGCTTATGACTTTTACAGCTTCCACGTGCATAGTTTTTGCCAGTGCTTTTTTCAGTGAGCTTCAATTAACCTACTCCTGGTAGTGGTGCATCATACACTCCTAAAGAATATAATTTAAAGACCAAATACAAAAAATATAAGGAACGTGCTTTACAGTGACTTTAACTCAGTCTGAAGTGTGTTTCAGTTTTCATTTTAACTTAGCTGGTTCTGGATAATATTTCCCTCGTTGTCACGTCTTCCTGTTACATATGTGCATTATATTTATAAAAGAACTACTTATAATTATGTCACATGTTACCCTTTTCCCACCAGAAAATGGTTTTGAACACGAATTTAACCACCTACAAAAGACCTCACGGGAAACAATTTTGCGAAATATTCGTAGGTTACAGTCTTTGGGTGTGATTCGGCAAACAAGATAGTAGGTAGCTGGTCGATCGAAGGTTTGGGTTCAAGTTTAAATTACCTAAAGACTGGGACATACTTGGGGGTTTCAACAGTGAATTTCGTAAAATCTGAGTCTCAGATTTGACATTTTACAAACATACTATGAAGGTGAAAAAAGCCACTGTAGTAAAAACAATAGCAGTCCTTGACGTGGTATGTTTTTTGTACTTGACATAATCCAAACATTGAGACAGCTAACGTATACGCTTGAATTTGTAACAACTTTCAGGTGAGTTATTAAGTTAATATGTGGTGTTTATAGATTTTTGTGATACTCTCCTTTGGGTTACTCCTCACTATGCTCTACATGATGGGAGACTCCGTTGCAGCAACGAAGCTGATCGTGAAGGATCTGAAAACAACGGACAAGGAAGGTAAAACAATGTTTATAAAACCAACATATGTAATATGTACATAGATAACAAATATTATTACATATATGCATGTCATGTATAACTCCCTATGTTTCTTTAAAAGAGAATATTTTTTAAATTCAAACGTTACGTTACCCTCAAATTGCTAGAAGTACTGTTCCGGTGGGTATTTATCGGAATGATTGTTTTCTTCGCCTTGATCATCCACACTCTACAAGTACTGATGGCTACGGTGCTTTACAAAGCTGCTAACAAAGTAAGTAGTTACATGCATGGCCAAACAATGATCTATTCCATATATATGGTCTCATGAATCTTAATATTATTGAATACTATCATTATTTGGGGCATCCCAATACATACTATAAATAATAAATATAAACACTCTATATTGAACGAAATTTTTGCTTGGAATGCCGTCGTACATTTCAAGTAATGCATAATTTATTCATTTTCTGGTTTATGACCGACAAGATGAAAGAAGATCACCGGACGGCTTTGAAAGGCTTTGGTCGTTGGAGAGCTTGGTCAGTCATCTTACTCGTCTTCATGTTAACTGGTGCTGTCACGTTAGTGTTCGTTTTCAATGACTTGAAAGCGTGGTGGTGCTTAGTCTTCCTGGGTTTCGAGATTACTTTTCAGATTTTAGCTATTATCTACATAGGGCACTGTGCTCAAAGTATTGACAGTAATACACCACAATCTTCTGTTAATTTAGAAATTTTATATTCACTGTAAACAAACAATCAGGAAAATAAACTATGTATGAGTTTGAAACCATACTATAGACGCATACTAATGTGCGTACAACTACTTTCTACGAAATTCATTAATTAATAATTAATAAATTAATAAACGATATCAGTCACCGGAAGGATTAAAAATTTCAAAATTTAACAAAAACTACATCATCACATCTACATATGTAACCAATATTTTCAACACTATTTTTAATTAAAAAAAGTTAATTTGCGTCTGCAAAAAACAACATTAATTAATTGTTACAGTCCTTTGAGGGCTTCTGAAGTTGAAAACCATCATACATATTTATAAGGTCATCGTTTTCATATTCTCTGATACATTTAAAACCCTTGAGGTCGGCGTTCTTGTCTCGGGCGCAAGCGTAGCAGAAAACTTTCAGTCTGTTGCCCACCAGGACACCATCTTTCACGAAACAAATGTTGAAAACCTCGTCCTAAATAAATTATATTTTACTTTAATCAACGTAAGTTCGTGTTCGTATAGTCCTTTATTTATCGCTCCGCTAAAATTACTAGCATAATCATTGTAATAAATTCTTCGTTTATACGTGCATATAAAGCTCAAATTGTATGTATATTAAATTAGGTACTTACTTTGCATTCGTGACAAATCATTCCGTACTCATCTGTAGGTTTCGGCATGTACCACAACGTAAGGTCGCGGTCGCCGACAAGGTTCATCAGCTTTATGGCCTGCACCATAGACTTTACCAATGTTATTCTGCAATATGTTACACTGCAATCACATCCGTTAGTGATTGAAGAATTTACCTTTTACACCTATTATTTATTATTATTGACGTTAGTTCTGTATTATGCATCCTCGAGCAATCTACTAAAATGCTTACTTGATGGTTCGGTACAGCCTTTCATCCGTCGTTTTAAATTTTTTTGCTAGCTGCCAACTCAAGTACTGCATAGGGACGACAGACGGAAAATGCTGGATCTTGTTCCATTCATACCTGATATATCCCAACAAAAAATACATACTTGTTGACAACTGTCATAATACATACAGGTGGTAGTTGGCAGCATATAAAACTTGAGTCACCTACCGCTCCACAGCAGCGTCAAATTGAGCCACAGTGAGTGGACCTACATTCCAGGCTACATTGTTACAGGTAGATTTAGCCTGGACCCAATGAATGCAGCCGATGTTGACAAATACGAGGTCACCCGGTTGTTGGTCGAACGTGTAAACCACCAAACCATTTTCTTCCAACGTTTGTATATCGGGCCACCAGGAATCTTCCAGAAATTTTAAGCCTTTTCTGTTGATCAAAAAAAAAAAATAACGTGAAGACATCAAGACAATAACAACAAGCGTTAAAACTTCATTGAATTAAAACAACATAACAAATACATACTAAACATGTATGTATGGATATTGGATATGCATACATGAGCACTAAAAAATAGCAAAAGGTGCGTACTCATCACAAAGTTTAGCTACAACTCCCCACTGCTCAAAAGGCACGGCAAACCATTGTGTAACTCCTGGCCCAACATTAATATTGACGCTGCAAAAATTATTATTCTCCTGGTGTGCTGGTGTCCTACTCCCTGGGACTTTCAAGTATACCTGCAAAGTATTCATGCCAAGTATAGGCATATCCGTGTAACTAAGGAAGTTGTCTGGGCATTTAAGTTGAGCCCATGGAGGGAGTTTTTTCAGTTCATTTAGCTGTTCTGTCCAAATTTTTTCGTCCGACAGATCCAAATTCGTCCCAAAAGTTATTTCTGTGATCTTATCCTGCAGGTTTCCTTTCTATATAAAATTACATATATAGTAAAATCAAAATCGTTAAACAAAAAGGAGTAGCAAATCAAATTGTCAACATCGGTACATGCACTATGTAGCATTAAATTACTCCTAACGGTCCTACCAATAAGGCATAATGTAAAATTATAACAAATACTAATAAATACGTAAAACACACAATACCTGAAGAGTACGTTGATATCTAGCGTAATTCTTCAGCGTCGTCATATCTTTCGAACTATGGCATCGCCATGTGATTTTCTCTTCCTTGTCAAAATTATCACTGCCCTCCTGATAAAGCTGTCTTCTTGTTTCCACGGTTTGCTGGGGTTTTATTTTCACCAAAGTTTCCGTCTTAAATGCGTCCAGCTTAATCCCCACCAACTGTGACATATTCCTGATGACACTGATTTCCCGGCGCATAACTTTGTTCTTCAACAATTTACCGAGACAATCTTCCCGGTTAGATGGGCTCAATTCCGGATGTTTGGTCAAGTTTTTGTTAATCTATAATAATATGAACAAAATACATAAATATATTATATATAGGCATAATACGAATATACGTAAGTACATATATAATATGAACAAAATACATACACCAAACCATGACAAACCGAAATTAAGCAAAAAGTATAACTCGAACGGATCAGCAGTACTACCCCTAACTATTTTAGTCCAACTACTCACCTATTTGAGCTTACTTGAAGGAACTAATAAACAAATAAAAAATACCTTTTCAGGATAATCCGGAACAGTCGGCTTCTGTCCATGCTTCATAATTGACATTTTTCCATCCTTATCTTCGACAGCATCCGAGAACCAAAACTTAATGTCCGAGCCCTCCCAGTTTGAGAGGTAATCAGGGAAGTCATCCGAAAAAATCTGGTGAATCGATTTCGGTTTTTCCGTTACCAATCGCTGAAACGCAGGAAGTAAACCAATTCATAATATTGTAATATTTACTAAGAATACGAATATTACCGTCCTCAAAGACACATGTTATCCACAAATTCAGAATTATTTTTAATGGAACTTAACGATTAAACGGAAAAATAATTTACCTTAAACTGTTGTTCACTAAGGCCATCAGGATTTTTCCTCTTCATGGTGGCTGTTGGGTGTATCGATGTAAAATCGTCCTGACACGAATTATACCGATTTTTGCTGATGTTCTTCATCTGAGCTTTCACTGGCACTCACAAAATATTGAATTGAATTGAATCAATTTGATCAAGAACTGGTAATTCTACGTTATATACTTCCTTTTTTCTAAATTGCGTGTCCTACTAAAAAACTACATCTAAACGTGCTACTGCAATTAAATAAAAAGTTCAGTATGGGAAAAAAAGAAAAACAAAAACGAATATGATTCATGAAATTCAGATTACGTATTACATGGCGGTTTAATGATATATAGATGAGAAATGTGTCTTCTTTCTGAATTTAAAATGGAATAAGATAAGCAAATTTTTTAGCAAAATACCGCAGCATGCAAAAGCAAATGCAAAAGCACCTTTATTGATTGCTAAGAAATTAGAATTATATATGCACACCTGCACCGTATGTTTAATATACGACTTAATAGGATGTGATCCCATAGCGGAGTTGATCATTATCATTACGGATTATAGGGACAGGCAATCTAGTGGGTTATTTTTTTTTTTTAAATTATGTGTAAGGCGACCCACTTTATGCTTTTTTTTCAAGGGCAATAATGTTTTTTTATTAAATCAATTATGGGTTTTATGCTTTTCCAAAATTCAATTATGCCCTTAATTATGGCTAAAATTTCGAATTTTAACATAATATTGAAATGCTCGAAATCTCCCCTTTGCAAGTTTTGGCCAAAGCGGCACCATGCGCATAATCCCAACATTCCGCATGCATAAATGTATACATATATTCTATCTGTACAAGCCAACAACCTGAGAGAAAAACTACTTTACTGCGAAACATACCACGTCTGTCTCTTTCTTGTTTCTCGTCTCTTTCATATTCCTATAGCTCGTCCTTTCTTCTGCTTCGCTCTTTTTTGTCTCGTTTTCTCCTCTTTTTGTCTCTTCATTTTCCTGTCTGTTAGAGAGATAAACCGTGTATTAAAGGACAAAAAGGACGAACAAGATAGAGACAAAAGGGAAGAACGAACGCGCAAGCGAAAACGATAACAATGAGATACAAAAAAGAGGAAGGAAGAGAAAGACAAAAACGATAATCAAATAAACGAAAAGAGAGGAAAAGAAAATGTCAAAGAAGAAGGAAAAGGGAGAGACAAAAAAAGAGTAAAAAAGACAAGAGACAAAAGGGAGGAAAGTAGAGACAGAAAGAAAGGAAAAGAGACACAAAATAGAGTAACAAGGGAGAGGCAAGAAAGACAAAAATACAGCAAAAGTGAGGAAAGAATAGACAAAAATAATGAGACACAAAAACGGAAGAGGCGAGAGTCAAGTAAAAAGCTCGTCGTATGTTGCGCAGTAGGGTTAATTTCTCTCAAGAGAGAATACGTGCAGTGAAATTTTTAAAAATAATCTTGGTTGCTAATGAGGGAACGGAATCGGAATTGGTATTCGAATCGGAATCGGAATTATATTCATATTTTGCCAGGATTCGAATCCAAATTAGTATCTAAGAAACTATACGAAAAAGTATTGGAATCTGAAATTTTTATTAAAAAAAGTATCGGTATTTAAATTAGAATTCATTTATTCGGATTAATAATTCGGATTCCAAATTTTGTATGTTTTGATGACAATTGAACACCCAAAAATCGTTTAAAAAATCAAGTTTTAGATCAAATAAATTTGTGAAAATCATATTGCAGAGAATTTTAGTACTTACTCTTATCATGGACAATATAAAATATGAAACATATTAATTATGTATTTCTTTGAGGAATATTTTACTGAAGCCATGTAAATGCGAGTATAAATGCTATTTAGTTATAGTAAATCATGGTATAATAATGTCAACATGCATAGGTCGTAATTTGATTATGGGTTTTTGCTAGCACATCTTACTCATGATGAGAGATCATGCTGAGACATGTTGTCGTCGAACATATACAGCATTTTATTATTATTTTAAATACTTTTGGTTGTCATTTGTTACACTATGAAATCTTAGTGGCAGACATGGAGCCAGCTATTCCAGCGATACCAATGGATCTATACATTTAAGTAACAATTGAAGTAATTTTTGACCGTAGAAGTGCAGGATCAGTTTATAAAATAAAAGTTTTCAAAAAGTATTTGAATACAACCCGTATTTTCCGATATTTCGAATATATTGGAATCCAAATTAAAGTTCAAATGCACAAATATCCGAAATTATAATTCGTATTCATATTTTCGAAAACTTGATATTTAAATCCGAATTTAAATAACAAAAATTTTCGTATTCCGTTCCCTGTTGCTAATTCTGGAAATTTTATATAGGGGCGGTTTTGAAAGGTTGAGTTTTGCCAACAATTATAATTTCCTGGAAGCTTTTGTTTCAGCAAATTCGTGATACGATAATTTACGCCAAAATTTATTGAAATATGCTGATTTTATGCTTTTTTGTATCAATTATGCCATTTATGCTTTTTCAAAATGAAAAAAACAGGGATCTGGAGGTTTTGACTATCGGGGAATCGATCTAGTATAGGGTCCCAGGTTAGAAAATGACTTGCTCATTTATGCTTTTTGTTTTTGGGTCGCCTTAATTATATGTAAATTCAATTACTAAAAATAATTGTTTCTGTATTTTTTAAAAATGTTTTTTTGAAAAAGAAAAGTTTTTGAAGTTAAACTGAATATGCATAAGATTTTGCAAATATCAATTTTGACAGCGAAAAATTCGTGACTTTTAGGTAAATATATTTACTTTAAAAAATAAAACTTTTTCCTAAAAACTTCCATTTCTTAGCATTTTTAGCTATATGGTATCGAAAAAAAACGTGTTTTAAAAAGCGCTGAATTAATATTTTTCAGCTATTAAAGCAAAAATTTTAAAACCTGTTTTTGTATATTTTAATTTGAAAATTAAGTTTTTAGACATTAAACGGATTTTCTTTTCTGTTTAATAGCTGAAAAAATTTGTTCCGCGCTTTTTGAATGCACATTTTTTTGATATGCAAAAAGCTATAAAAACAATGTGAAAGAATAGAAAATTTGCAGGGGAAAGCCAACTTTTTTTAGGACGGAAATAGTTTTAGCTCAAATGCATGCATTTTTTGCTGTCAGATTGATAAATTCAAAAATTTATACTTTTATTATAGTTAACAAAAACTTTGCTTTTCCAGCCTTGTGTGTCCGGAAAAGACGTGTTTGCAGAAAGACAACAAGACGAAATTATTTACAAAATTTCTGAGTTAATGATCAATTGAAATTAACCTTCTGTCATTCTGTCTTATAGTAATAAATAATAATAGGTACCTATTGTTTATGAGAATTTATTTTTATTTAAAAATATTGGATTGCGGTTTTGTTAAATATACGGTATGCAATGTCGTTTGTGTGAACGTTTCAACGCGAAATATCATATTTTTCTTTCTTCTTCCACGCGCTCAAATGTGCTGGCACTGCGCGCCTTTTTTCGTTTTTTTTGCAATTATACACCACACACACGTTAACCAAACGTTTTCCGTTTTCCCTCCGCATCCTCAAATCTCTCGACACGTTTTTTCATTTTCAACTTCAACAAGATCGTGTTCGAAAAATGTTTGTCGTTTTTGTCCTTTTCGTAGCTTTTATTTCGATTAAAAGCTATATTTGCATAAATACATTTTTCAGATCTGTACGTAAATATTATACATGTTGTTATTTGTTTTTTGGTTTAAAAAGTGTAAAGAAAAATTCAAACTATTTTAACTATCTTCACTCATAAAAGTTCTTAATCTTGCAATTTTAGTATTTTTTTAGATTACTTACGTATTATGTCCATTCCAGGTATATGCATCAGATCGCATCAAGAAAACTCACATTTTGCTTATTCTGGAATGACCATTCCCTCGCAACTGGAGAAGTATGTTTATTCAAAGAATGGAAAACCATTTGACTGATTATTATTAATGATAAAGATTACTGAGTATGCATTTAATTACACTCATGTGCGAATAAAATTCTGTGTTTGTCAGGTAAGAGACTGTAATTACAAGGTTTATGCATTTGATTTGTTTTTAGGGTATCGGTTAGCCGGAGAACCGGACGTTAAATGATGATGGACCGTTCATTGCTAGTGAACCTAATCATAGTTACGTTTATTGCATGTTTTTTTTTAGGATCTTTTACAGATGCACCAAATTGCTGTGACGGAAGTTGCACCAACCCGTTTATTATGGCTCTCGTGTTTTTTGTTTGCGAACATGAAGGATGACGATGAGAAGATCAGAAGATGTACATACATTGACTTTAATAAAACACGGGACGTTTCCAGTATTTATGAGTTTATGACCAGAACCAGACTGACAGGAACCAGAAACTGTAAAACTGAATGATGCTGCAGTGTGAACATGTAAATCTGTCAACTTTGTTACACAAACCGGTGTGAAACCGATGTAATGTAGTCGTGTATAGCTATAGGTAAGTCACGTACGGCTGTAGTCTATATATACTCAATATATATATATCATATTATATATGTATACATAATGTAGATTCTTTAACGATTCGTTTACTCATCACATCCGATCCGACCTCAAAAACACGAAAAATGTAAACATGTATACTTATGTGTATGTGGATGGTGTGAGCACATAAATAGAAGCTTATCTGCTAGTAATATTCCAAATATTCGGAATTTCATCTTCTGCCCTTCTTGGCGTTTGCTTTTTCTTGTAGGATGTTGATGAAGACTTGCCAGGACTTTTTTTTTTTAACCCTTTCACACGTTCCCCGTTCCTATCAGGAAGGTACTGTTGGAACACCTTCGTCGACGTCCCGAATGAGCAATTATTTGGGAGTTGTAGCAGACGTAATCAGAGTCTCATCACGGTGGCCGGTGGCTATATTCTTTTTGGAAGGTAATTTTGCTCGTATTATTATTTGTAGGAATTTGAGCTGATGGCACAGTGCGACTGCACGGGTCAATTTGTTGGTGGTGAATTGCCTTTGATCGGTTTGTGTTGATAACGTTCCTTCTATACAGAAAAGAAATTACTTACTAGGAGGCTGATACTGTTGGTGATTGAATAAGGAATCATGGACGAGAGAATCGTGTGCTGCTGTGGATCAAAATGCTGGGTTCGATTCATTGGATGGTTGGGAGTAGTTTTTGTAAGCGTGTTTTCTTTTTTGATTATTGTTAGATTGTCTTAACTTTCCCCAAGCTCGTACTTGAACTTTTGTACTAATGTTAATTATTGGTTGTGATTTTTTGTGATATAAATTATGCGAGTACAGCTGGGACTAGTGCTTGCCACTTACGCTTTATCCCTTACCACTAAACCCAGGTCGGAGGATGAAGAACAGATTATACAGTTCAAGAACATGACAGCGTTGGACGAGAAGCTTCCCCATTTTTGTAAATCCCTGCATTATTGTTTGATCTGTTCAAAAATAGTACTCGTTGGTAGTTAACTCAGCTAATTAATGTTGGAGAGTGGAGAATGGAGGAATTATGGTAAAACCATTAAGTAATCATTTCTTTCAGCACGATTGGTGAGAATTCTTGAGTACTTGAATCCTGCTATAATGGTCGTCCTATTTATCATGTCCGTCGTTTTACTCAAAGGATCCTACAATGTGAGTAACATCTAACAATTGTACATACCTATATGTATATATATGTATAAATTTCAAATGAAATAGCGTGCTGATAATGGTTTTGGTGTTTGTATTTGTTTTTAGAAAAATCCGAAATTGGTATGCACGTGGGTTGTATTTTCCAGTGCTCTGACTGTTGCTTCAGTTTTTATGGCAATAGTTTGGTGCTTGGCGCTGGACTCATTTGTCCTAACTGTTTTAGTTGTCGTTAGCGTCATCGTCTTTGTTCCCGTCAACATTTTCTTTACGTGGATCGTCAATATGCACAAAAGAGAAATGATCAAATCCCGTATGGTTCAAATTTCAGCTTAGATCAACGATTGATCGACAGGATTAACGTTAATGTATTTTCATTTACAATTTTCGTTTTTCAATACAATTGAAAAAACAATAATTCTGCCGAACATCAAAATACAGTATTGCTTTACTTTAGCTCTTATATGCTTAACTTGGCATTTCCGACGTTTCTTAATTTAGCGGGCAAACGAAGGTTAGGCTAAAAAAGTCGGTTCTCTTTTAAGCAGGAGAACAGAAGCAACGTCTTGAAATGGCTTACAATTGCGCCATGTACGTATGTGTGTGTAATTAATAATAATTTTATAATATGTAATGTACAATATACCTACGAATTACAAAACATTGCTCGCCTGCCGCCGTCTCCAGTCAGCGTAAATTTCTTTTCGATGTCGGTCAACAATTAAAGTGAAAAAGTCGTATGCAATGACCTCACAAAATAAAATTACTAATCGTGGTCCGATAGCCGCTCCATCTGTAACAATGCCTTGGATGGTGGCACTGAACAATTCAAATACAAAGATGAGGTAACTGTAGTGCGTCCAGCATTCCAACAAAACTGGATTTTTCTGGAAAAATTAAGAAAGGATTATTAAAAACCTTATCCTTTTTTTTTGCAGTCATTCAGAAAATATCTTACCCGATACGCTCCTTTGAGTAATATCATAGCCACCACCAACTTCATGACGATTATGATCAAATACACTCCAAAAACTACTGGAACTACATAACGTAAACCACAGTATTTGTAATAAAGTTATTTATAATCATGAAAACATTCTTCTCAGCTTTTTTAACTACAAAATAAGGACTTACTATAAGGCTTAATGGCTTCATACTCCTCATGCTTGATGTTGATCGTGGGGAGAGCCAGGAATTCCTCCTCTTTCATCGTGTTGACACGGTCAAAGCATAAAGGAACGATGATAAGCATGCAGAAGTTGCTTACCTTCCACAAAATATCTGGGATGCTTTTACTTGAACAAAGAAAACCATTTGGAAGCAATGATTATTATTGTTTTAAAACCAACTTACGACTTGGAACCAGCCAATACTTTTGGTCAGATTTCCCACTCCCCAACAGCAACATTTGGACTTCCCTTCCATTTCACCACAAGTTATACTTCTGACACGGGAAGAAATATTTCATGGATTATTGTTTCCCTCAGATATATAGGTCCCGTGGCCGTGAATAATTTATTGTCACCACTACCGTAGTCACGGAGCTGGAACGATGAAAATACTCTTCTACTACCCGGGTAGGAAACTCAATGTGAGGCTCGTTCGTTTGTTTAATAACACACGTACTAGTACGGGTAGCTCGATAAAACGGAAGGAGGGAGTAATGAGGAATTATGGAAAAAAGGATGATGTACAGTCGACTCTCGCTATAACAGCACCCTATAAAGCATCAAATTTCTCTTGCTACAGCGAAAAACTGTTATAGAGAACTGATATTTCTATGTTAACAAATGGAGAAAGTTTTTGAGGGGGAGCATTTTTTCCTGCTGTTATAACGAGAGTACTGTTACACAGGGGACTGTTATAGAGAGAGTCGACTATCTATACCCGAGAGATAGGCGCCTCGATGTTTTGGGTGAATCCCCACGAAATCTAATAGGATTCATATTGCCGGTAGGACACAAGTTGGTGGCAGCTGTCACTTTATATTACTTTGGTGGTATTACAAATAAAAAAAAATCGATCTTTGCCATATTGTGTGTATGTTTATATGCCCCTCAAAAAAAAACTCTCATAAATATAACCTCACTCAACGCACCGTAATAGAATAAGCCATTTCCTCCGGAAGATGAGACTAATATATTTTGCAAAGAGCAGAGTTCACCAGTCTCTATTCTGTCGATGATAGCCAACTCAGCCCATCAGCTCACCCTGTGTACCACACTACCGTCTGGTTATTTGATCATGAATATAAAAGCTGAAACACAATGTAATAACCCCCACAGACAACAAACATGTTACTGCGTGAATCAATGAAATTTCGTCTTAAGATACACCAATTTTTTTTTTTTTTTTTTTATTTGATAGAAAATGAAGACAAATCATGTTTCTTCGCCTTGTCCTAGATCACCCGCGAAACCTGTCACGGATCCCGGACTCATCAAGCAATGCGGTACTTACTTTTGTGTATCAAAAATCTCTTTAAGTATATTTACATACGTAATGGAAATGTCTTAGCGCCAAATAATTAACATCAACAATGGGCTTTCAAAGGCTTTTTTCAGTAATTCTGTTCCACCTGAAGAACGACGACCTGCTGCTGGAGTGATTGCATGTGCCGATAAACCACCCAAATGAAGAAGGCTCTAATGCCCATGGGAATGATGGCGAAGAGGGCAATGAAGAAGAGCGTGATAGCGCTTCCGATGAGGCCCAAACACCCGAGGATGAAGCTGATGATGGCATAAATGAACCATGCTCGGATAAGCTTCGGGTTTCGCTGCAAGTTAAAAAAAAACATGGTCAAATGTTGCAAATGACACCCTTAATAATTATAACTATACATATAATACAAATATGCGGCGTAATGTGGGGAAGTCTCGCAAGAATGAGGAGAACAGTACCTGGTGAACTCCTCTGAGCAGAAGAACGGCCATGATGATCGAGATGACTGTTAGCACTAACGCCAAAGCCAGTATCGCTAACGCTATTGGAATGGAAGAAAACACATTTTAGATGTACTGTTGTTGAATAGCCTTTAATTCTGTACTACGTGCTTAAAACTTCCGTGAAATTCCTTGTTTTTAGTCTTTGTAAGAAGCGCAAGTAAGATCAAAGGCGTACTCACCGACAGATTTGACCAAATTGAACTCATCATAACTGATTTCCCTCCCCACAGTGTGAAACAAATCGTCCGCGTTCATTCTAGAGATCACGGCCATGATGATGCACAGGGCAATTGCACCGATGACATTGCTCACCTATAATCGAGAGGAAATCGGGATTGATCAGCAAAATATTGTTTAGTTTAGTTTAGTTTAGTTAGTTAGTTTATTTGTTCTCTATATGTATGCACAAATAAGACACATATTACCCAACGACAAGTTGGAGATTG
>JAQGBT010003181.1:0-20573 GCA_034698585.1 Disparrhopalites patrizii | reverse complement strand
AAGCTAAAGTTCGAAACGCCAAAGGGTTTGTCAAGTACATCTACGTTACCAATGACGATCTGCCCAATCCCTGGGATACTCTCCCCGAATACTTGAGCAATTTACTCAAGGTTTTGAGAACTTAGATTGCCTGGATTCCTTCTATCGTTCTCTCACTTTATTGTTATTTAAATTCTGAATAAAAAGGGTGTTACAATAATATATTGTTTTATAAGTATAATTTTCATTGCTCGGTCCGCGTCATTATTAATTAATGTTGTTATCGGCTTTATACCGTACTCACATATGTATGTATTATGTATGTATTTATACACATAGTTAATAGTTATATGTTATATAGCTCTTCACTCACATTGCTGACACGGAAATTTTGGTTCACTGGTCACCGTATTTTAAATGACCTCAGCAAATATTTCCTCTGGCTACATTAGCAATGCAATAATGATAATGTGTATACATATGTATAAGATACAACGGATGTCACATTCATTAAATTTAAATTATAAATATCCACATGAACCTACACTCTGAGCACATAGGCTTTTGCTGTTGTCTGTACGTTGTACCGATGAACACATTCTTTAGTGTTCTAAAGAACACTTTTTTTTAAACATTTCACAATGCAAAATTGCTTGTAATTGTCTCATTTAAGCATTTGGCAGGTTTGCTTAATGTGACAGTAATTTTGGTTTGTGGCAGGAATTGCTGTGGCTTTAAATAGTATTGTATTTAGTGCAAAACAAGTTAGCTACAATTATACCTGGAAAATCAGAGAAAGGTACGAAATTGTATCCATGATTTTAGTGAGCAGGAGACGGCTGAGTGTGAGCTTGTCCTTATTTGTATTATGGGTGTACTCGGCCTATGTGGTATTTATTTTATTACCCCAATATTTTGGTGGAATTACTGGAAATTACCGGAAGTGCAAGAAAATAAGTCTTCCAGCTAACGTCCACAGCCCCAAATACTCGGATGGAAACCACAGTCTAATTTTTAGCAACAATTTGGAGCATCTGAACCGGTTTGGAGGACAAGATTCAATATTTCAAATGTAATACTGATTAATCAATAATTCATATGTATAAATGTATACCTAGCAGTTATAAGCATATACATACGTAACAATACATGGTACGGACTTCCATGGGAAGTTCGTATCTGTCCACAGATGCTGAATTTGTTATATTTCCCATGTTCTGTATGGAATTCTGTTCATCAAATGCATAATTATAGTTGAGATATTTCTAATGCTTCTGCAGGGTTGAAGGATTCCTTCGCGATGAAAACTTTACGTCCAATTTAATTGTGGAAAGCTTGAGACCTCTTGTAGCTTCCCTGCAATTCCGCAAACCGATGTAGGTAACGTTGAAACCTTGAACATTTTCCAACAAATTTAATTACCTGCTTTGGATCGATATTGTCCGAGTTTTTAAAAAAGTATTTCTACTTCGACATTTTCCAGGTCGCCATCGGGAGAAAAATTAACGAAGCAGAAGCTTGTGATAAATATAGCCAGTGTCGTTTGTGGTGACCGGATATCACAAGCCATGGTAATGTTTAAATCCGTAATACTTTTCAGTTTGGATTCCGCTCCACATCTCATTATTTTTAGCGATCATCAGACAATTTTGAGGCTCGGTGTTGAAGTAAGCAATTTACTACTATTCGTCACGCTTGTTGTTGCTTGAGGACGATTTTAAAGTAGCCAATTTTTGTGTGAATAACCCAAGTACGTATTTCATGGTTAGAAAATTAATCATGACGCACCATGCAAAAATAACCAGTTTCTTATTTAAGCAAGCACGTCATTCATGCAGGCAGTGAAATATCCCATTATGTGTAAAATATCCGACTAATGTCCCATTAATCCCATAACATTTGGGATTTCAACAGGTCTGTTCTACATTGACACTAAAGCAGAGACCACATAAAAATATAATGTTTAAATGTGCACTGACGTCAGCAAACAACAATAATACATTGATCAACATTAACTTTGTCTTCACTCGCAGATATTAGGTTTAAAATGGACCATGAATGCCATCGGATTTGATTTCACTTTCGAGCTCCACGAAACGTGGTTTCCGCCAGAAACAAGCAAACAATGGAAAAATATGTACGCCTCCTGCGCTACACAGCGTCTTTTTTTCCCGGTTAGGCACCAGAATACCAATTTTTGTTTTTGCTTTGTATATACCGATCTGTTACCTGACTATTTTTTTTTATACTAAAGCTATTGCTACCTGAAATAGATGCAACGATTTACCTGGACACGGACGTGGTGGTGGTGTCGAACTTAACACAGCTCTGGCAATCTTTCGCACAATTCATGGGTGATCAAAAAATGGCAGCTCTTGCATCCAATACGGAAGATACCTCCGGTGGAGTGTACAATGAATGGAATCCTATTCCTTACTACGGCAAACGAGGTAAAATTGCTCATTTTCAGAAGATTGAGATATGAAAATATTTGATTAACGACGCACTAAATTATAAAAAAAATGATTTTTAAAGGACTAAATGCAGGCATCATGCTCATGAATTTGACTCAGATGCGCAAATTTAAATTTGAAGACAAAATACTTGCGGCTTACGTTGTTTACCAGGAAAAACTGACGTTGGCTGATCAGGATATTTTAAATATTTTATTCCATACATTCCCAGGTGATGCTTTTTACAATTATTTTTCAGATGTAACGGCCGATCTGTGACTGGTATGTGGTATAATTTGAATTTATTCAATCATACAGAAAAGTTACACAAGCTCGACTGTACCTACAACTTTTACTGGGTCCACTGCGGGTATGCTGACGGGTACAATTGCATCGATGAAAAAGGTGATAACTTCTGCTTTTGCCAAAAAATTTTTCACAATGGTGTTCAAATTGTTCACGGGAATTCTGGATCTTTTCATTCTCCCACAAAATTTCCACACTTCAATCAACTTTTCGTTGCACTAGAGCAGGTATTATTTGCCTTGAAGTATGCATATGGTACAAATAATCATCCGACAAATAAGTTTACAATAGACTAATACAGTGAATAACTTCCATCTGCTTCCAGTACGACTTACTAATGGACAACCCCTTAGAAATGTTTCGAGAATTACAGAAGAAATTCAAAGATTTACATGATCCATGTAAACCTTTGACACATGAAATGATGTATAACAATGCCTTACAATACTTTCAAAATTTACATGTTTTCAAATAGCTACCAAATAGGTAGGAAGAAAATCAGAATGAATAAAGTTTAGCACATACAAGGATCAACTTCACAATATTATGACTAGTACAAAATATTTTAATTATCTAAAAAAAAACTGGGTGTACAACAAATTTCCTGCCGTTAGAAAAACTACATTGAAATAAGCTGGAAAACATTAACCCCTTTCAGTTTTTAAAGTATGACGTGCTGCAGAACTACAATACGCGGACAGATGAATTAAAGTCTTTAGTGACTCTTGCCCTTCATCTTTGTCTCTCCACATCTACTGAAATGTTCATCCGGTGTTTCTGCAAAAACAAAAAAGTTAGCTATTTTATCAAAGTGAAATGTACCTATAATATAGATATAAGTCTGGAATGTCTAGAATTTAGCGGATTAATAAAATAGTGTTAGTGTACAAATGTACAGACTAGGTCCAAACATTAGCTCCTTCCCTGTACAGATCAAAGCGGAAAGGCACATACAATCAGATCATAGCTTACTGGAACTTATAGCTACATACACTTCGCCTTTTTCAATGATTTTCAAAAACTGAAACATGATCTTGCCACATTATGTGTGCCAATTTTAGACTGAATTAGGCTCGTAATTGTGTTCACTGGTTATACCTGCGTTCTGATGGGGAAAGCTCTGCAAACTTTCATGAAAACCCATTGATTCTACACACTTGTTCGGATTGTAATGGCTTTTATCTGAATCCAAAGTTGGCAGAGCTTGAATGCCTTCTTAATACGAGATTAATAGTAATGTTTTTCTCCTACGTGTCGCTTGGACTATTGGCGGTTGCTAATGATTTTTTCACGTCCTACAAACACTTAACATAATCGTATATAATATACATACATACCTAAGCAATAAACAACCGATTCATATCCATTTAGGGGCCTATCATCAATAACACGGTCCCGGTACAGGCTGCACTTCGTTCCTGCAGTACATGTACAATTGTCTGAAATTAATTTCCACAGTAAATGACTTTGCGGAAGTCGTAGAATAACACGAAAGTATTCACGTCTACAGATTTAATAATGCTTACCAAATATACGATTATACAAATCATTTCCAAGGGCTTTTCTGAAATGACCTTCGACAGTGTGCTCATCCAGATGCGGGGAAACACTTTGGCAGGTTTTACCTCTATTTAATTTTCCTTCGACAATGGAATTTTTGCGAATTTTCAAAATATAGCTGGTTCTTCGACTGTAACTCATCAAGGACCGTATTTTCTTCCGTGGGCGGCCGTCTTCCGTACTATTTCCGCTGGAACTACTGCTACCACTACTATTACTGCTACAGGGTTGAAGAGTGTCCGAGCTGATCTTTCTCTTCCTGCTCATGCATGGTTGATCTTCAACTTTTCTTTTCTTTGTAAGATCCAAGGGCATATCCGAATCTGAAGGCAAAACATTTTTACTGCAACGTCCTTCAAATTCTAGCCCACTGCCTACTGCAAAAAATATCAACAGAAACACAATAACTAACGTTTATTTTCACAAACAATTACTTCGAGTTTGCATTAGCTGTATTACTATTAAGTGTATTGCTTAATAATAATGAACCAAAAATTAGAAACTGTTTTATGGCATTGTATACGGAGGGTCAAGTACACAATTCAATGATCACCACGTGGCCATATTACATGAATTGATAATTACCATTCTGCGGAATGAGGAAAACTGTGGAGAAGTGGAAGGAGATGATCAATTTATGTATGTTAGGGCTGCGTGGAGAGGATCAAATTATGCGCTTCACCCTACATACACACATCTGCCCAAAATCAAGATTTGCGCTTACGCTACTTGTGTTTTTAGTCCGTGAACGAAAAACATCAGCTGGAGACAGATTCTAGTATTTGATTTGCATTTTCAACTTCCAAATACGTGTAAGTACGATGCAAAATTAATTAAATTTCTACATATCACATTATCCCCAAAATATACTCTTTGCCAGTGCTTACACCCACACTTTTGAATTTATACCTTTAGTTTTAGTAGGTTTCACCAGCGGATCTCCATTTCTACTAGTCCCGGAGTATTCCAACACACACACAACTTCGACTTCGGTTCCTGGAGACATCGTCCTGCCGACTGTGTGGACTGGGAGCAGATCTTTCGTCGAAGTCCCCTTCATTTGGTTCATCCACTTCCGTGTTGAGTTGGCCAGTATTAAAAAATTTACCCCCCCCCCCCCCACAACTTACCCCAATAAGTAAAAATGGTATTGAGGACATCGGTGACAAGGAACTTGGTGAAGGGAAATATTTCTTGATATTCTCCTCCGTCGACTGTCCTTTAGCAAACTAATTTAGGCATCAACGTTAGTATTATACTAGTTATTATCATTCGATCTTATCGCAGTCCATTGAGCGTTGGAATGTGTTTGATTTAAAATTTCCAAAAGCATAGTTTCAATAAGCTGGAAAAAAAGAAAGTCGATTCTATACATTTGTAAATGAGTACTTGTATACATGCAAGCATGTATGAACAATCGCATAAAACGCATACATTACGTACATATATGTCCGAACTTCCTTTCCATTTGAGATGATCAACTCACCCTGGAATTCCAGCATTTGGAGAGAATTTTTCACGGGATATGAAAAAAGGTTGGCTTTCCGTAGTGATAAATAATTTTATGGGAATTCACTGCTTGTATGCATCTGACCATGCACCTTCCCTACTTGTCTACAAAGGATTCTCCAAGTCTCGGGCAAACATTCATGTGCATACCTCTTTCATTACTTGTTGTCACTGTGACTGCTGCATCCCTAAGGAGGATTATGTACATACGGTGATTGGCAAGTGATCGAACTGATAAATTGGACTGGTTTTTCTTCAGGTGAAATTTTTTGCTTCTACTACGTACATAAGTTGGCACGACGTGATGCTTCCTCATACAGTTTCTCAAGCATGTAATGTAATGACAATGCACCTCAATACATAATATAATAATAATTAGCAGTAATCTGCATTCAATCCATCTCTTCTGTATTTTTTGTTTGCACTACCACATCTTTAGTCCCATGCTTAAGACGGATTCATAGCGGTTACTGGCCTCGAATGCTCTTCCTATACACTTATACTTACATGGCAAATGTGCGTTTAGTGCACTTACAAATATTAGGGCTCTTTTGTCTGCAACGCCTCATAGTTTCTGTGGGATCTCACGAACGAACATATTCGCTCTGCAAAAATAGTTTTGTACATCGAACCGCTGCGGCAGTTTTGATGGAATTTTCTTGATTGGCAGTATCTGGAAACAAAGAAACCAGAATGGAGAGGTTGACTGAATCGTGTTGCGGGTAATAAAGGCAGAGGTAGACACAAACAAAGCAAGCAGGAGACAACTTATTGGCTGCAATGTTGTATCTCAAGTAAGTAAAAAAAAAAGTTCTTGCTATTTATCCCACCAGCTTATTTTGTATTTTGAGGCAAGGCTCAAGGACTATTCTTGCTCTGAAGCCATTATTACGGTACCAGCATCCGCTCTCGGTAACGAGTATTACTTGTTTTATTTCGCAATAAAATAGGTTAGTAATTAAATGTACGAGCACTAATTAAGAGACTTTGATTTTATGGTGGTGAAGCAAAACTACATACTATTTACTGACGAGGCATTATTGGCAGCTGCTCCTATTTCTCCACACTGCAAGAACAGTCATAGCCAGCAATAATAAGATTGACTTCAGGTAAAATGCATTTTCGACTGAACTCTTGCATTATTAATACTTTAAACTGGAAAAAATAATTCATGATGATGCATAGGTTTGGACCAAAACTTCTAGACAACGATCTCTTTGCACCTCCGTTGATGAAACGAGTCTTCAAAGCTGCTGAAGACGCCTGGCTAGTTCGAGAGAGATTAATAGAAACTTTGTGGCACAATAGTCAGTATTAATTCTCATTTATCAATTCAAACAGAATCAATAACAATTAGAAGCATTCATGGTCACAACGACCGGAAATTGACGCTTATAGATGCTACAAGCAAAATCTATCGTTTATTTAGTAGAAAAAAATATTACCTGTAATACTATACTTTGCATCTGTATTTACCTAGGTCAAGGAGCAGATGCAAAATCACCGGTGGGTACAGCTTATGCTCACAACGCCCCAAATAAAGAAGCTCTGAGCTTGTCTAACACATCCATTCTCTTAGAAATAGCGACTCGGAATTTCCTGCAGACATCAGAGCTACAATTACTACATGAAAAAACAAACAGTAGAAAAATTCATTGGAAACGGCAAAGTATTCGCTACGACTTCCTAACCCTTCCAGAGCCTTTCTACACGACATTTGCTCTAGACGAAAAACTTACAAAATTTGATGTAACTCCCTTTATCCATCATCAAAATCGATATCAAAGTCAAGTTCCTCAATGTGGATTGGATGAGGAGCAATTACCATGTGACCAAGGAACCCCGTACCGAACGTTTTCAGGGTGGTGCAATAATGTTAGAAACCCAAAATGGGGAAAAAGCTTAACGACCTTCGATCGAATGCTTCCATCAGCTTATGACGACGGAATTTCAACACCAAGAGCAACGTCCGTGCTTGGTGATCCACTTCCTTCTCCTCGTTATGTGTCGTCGATGGTACACACGGATGTTTCCCGCCTCTCCGCCCGTTATACACTTATGCTCATGCAATTCGGTCAATTTCTGGATCATGACATCACTCACACTCCCATTCACAAAGGACCGAACGATTCTATCCTGGATTGCCGAGATTGTGAGAGTAAAACGCGGACGCACCCAGAGTGCTGGCCGATTCCAGTTCCTCCATCGGACAGTTACTATCCTTATATGAACATGAGTTCAGGCAAGCCTTACTGCATTCATTTCACTAGGTCCTTACCCGGTCAGCAATTCCTTGGACCACGAGAACAAATAAATCAGAATTCAGCCTACATTGATTCATCACACATTTACGGTGAAACTATTTGCAAAGCAAACATTCTGCGAGCTCCAAACGGAAAATTAAACGCTACATTGAACAAGGCACAAGGAGCCAAAATTTTAATGCCACAAGTAAGAGCCTTAATCAATATACCTAAATGACTTTCACCATTTTGTGTTGTACCTGTGTTAAACAATTTTCGCTAACCTTAATTTTCCTCTCAGATTTCACACCTACGGGAATGCAAAGCCCCTTCTGGTTATTGTTTTTTTGCTGGCGATCCCCGGGCTAGTGAACAACCTGCCCTTGCAGCAATTCACACAGTTTTCCTGAGAGCCCATAATAATATTGTGGATGAACTTCATGCAGTTAATCCGCACTGGGATGCGGATAAGCTTTACCAAGAAGGAAGACGGATAATGGCAGCAGTATTTCAACACATAACTTACAACGAATTTTTACCAAGAATTTTAGGCGCCAAAGCCATGAACACTTTTGGACTTGAACTTACTGATGGTCGCTATTTGGAATACGATTCACATTGTTCCGCTGCTGCGTATAACGAATTTGCCACTGCTGCATTTAGATTTGGCCACAGTTTAATTCGTCCCACGTTACCCCGAATGGATAATCGATATCACGAAATGGATCCTCAAATTCCACTAAGAGATGGCTTTTTCAATTCAGATATGCTATATAAAGTACAATTATTTAAATTATTAATCATAATCTTCCACTCAATCAATAGATGAGATCTGTATACGCAATGATTTTGTCTATACTTAACAAACAATCGTTGTCCCGTTTGTTCTCTTAGCCCTTAATGGTAGATGAAATTCTTCGAGGCATTCTGGTGGAGCCCATGGAGCAGCTCGATCCCTTTGTTACCAATGAAATCACAAATCACTTGTTTGAAGACAAGAGGAAGCAATTTTCTGGATTAGACTTGGTTTCAATCAATAACCACCGTGGGCGTGATCACGGACTTCCAGGCTATAATAATTACAGGCAAATGTGCAATTTAACCATGGTGGCTCATTTTGATAATTTGACTAATGAAATTCCTCAAACAAGCATCGAAAGACTGAAGCTTGCGTACAAAAAGGTGAATGACATTGACCTCTTCACCGGATCACTGGTGGAACGTCCAGTTCCTGGAGGATTAGTGGGTCCTACGATGACCTGCATAATTGGTCTCCAATTCAAGAAGTTGAGACAATGTGACCGATTTTGGTATGAAACCAATGATCCCGCCTTAAAATTTTCAGATCCACAGCTAGCAGAAATTAGGAAAATGACCTTATCGAAAGTACTGTGTGATAACTTCGACGTCGCTTCGGAAATCCAAAAATCAGCAATGGATGTACCTCACAATATACTGTAAGAAATAGAAATCACTTACTACACAGTAAACTTTTTCTGAGTTAGTTGTACAGATAAAGCGAGAGCGGAACAGAAAAAGCAAGTATTTTTTTTTGTGGTAGAAATCCCCGTATGCCGTGCGACCGACTTGCCCGTCTAAATGTTCAAGTCTGGAAAGAAACCTTTCCAAAGTCCACAGTCTTTCAAACCAAAACAAGTTCAACTCGCTTCCAAGGAAGTAGGGCGATGACCTCTCGTTCCTTTGCCGCTGCCAACATCAAAGCTTGGAATTTACACCGAATCAACTTACCTTGACACCTAGGATTTCCAAATATTCCGGGGAAAGATGGAAAAGTATACTTTTTTTTAATCACACTTTTTTAAAAGTCTCTACCTCAACGTGGACTTTCAATAATTGATTGGGTTACGATTTCTAAATTCTAGATTAAACTGGGGTCCTCCAATTTCCAGCTGTAAAAAAATACTGGAGTCAGAAAATTACATAGGCATTGCCCAACACGAATACTGCGTGTTTCATTGTGATTAAAATTATACTTCTCACAAATCTGTTACTGACCATTCCAAAATGTCACGGTTGATCAAGCAATATTCCAAAACAGTTTGGGAATCGCAGTGGGATTGAACCACCGAAGGCAACGCAAAAGTGGTGCTAAGGGGAAATCGGGAAATGTTACGCGAGTGACCAACGGGAGAAGCTAACAAATCTTGAACGAAATGGCATTTTCAGATTCCTTTGAAATCAGTAAATACATGTGCATATATATTATGTATAATCCTATAATGTCATAATAAAGATCACATTATTAGTAAAAGAAAATCATGTCAATCATATCAATCATATCAATAATCTTTCTTTCCTTTGAGATATCAGACGAAACAATCCAGAAACGTGACCTACCTACATTATTGTTACCGCTATTGTCTCCGCAGCGATTCCTCTGATTCTTTTCCAGCTTTCCGAAGTAGCGTGACCCCGTAAATATCCCGACTTAAAGACAGACTTCCATGTTTGTGGGATACATCCAGAGATATTTACAA
This sequence comes from Disparrhopalites patrizii, assembly GCA_034698585.1. Classification (NCBI taxonomy): domain Eukaryota; kingdom Metazoa; phylum Arthropoda; class Collembola; order Symphypleona; family Sminthuridae; genus Disparrhopalites; species Disparrhopalites patrizii. The sequence goes on along the minus strand of JAQGBT010003181.1, from coordinate 10,025 downwards.
ATGTTGTTTTAATTAAAAATTCACAATACACTCACCATCGCTGATCCCAATTTTGACACCGAAATCCCTGTGCTGTCAGGCAGGTCTGGATGAAACGGCCGGTTTAAAGTAAACCCAGTTGGGTTAACTCAATCAAGCTGCGACCTCATTTCTTCGGTTTTCCTCTGTCTTTTTACACATCTGTCTCCTGAACCGTCAGAAAAAAAGTTTTTGTGATTAACAATAGTTTGTGATACAACAATAGTTATCGCACATGATTAAAACATAAACAAATCAAGTGGGGAATTATTACAAACTGAATTTTAACTGAAGAAAAGAATTTTCAAAAGAATGTTTTCACACGTTCGTGGTTTTCACACTGTTTGAAAGGAAATTTAATGAATTTTTCATAATTTTCAATACGTTTGTGACTATACTATTTATTATATGTAGGTCTATATATGTACATCTACATTAAGTAAGTACATATTGTAAATTAATGTTTTCTTTAATGCCACTACGATGGTAAATGGAGCTTCTTTTTCTAAATTTGAGAAGTTTGCTTTTCAATTGTCGAAATCTCCCTCTAAATCTTAAGCTTCTTCCTCGTTTTTTTCGGTGCCAAGTAATGGCGACTGCGCTGGTTCAAGTCCCTTACATTTCAAGACGCTAAAAATATACATTATCTGACGTCAAGAGCTAAAATGTTACGGACTGGTGACATTGATTGACACAATGACGGAATAATGATAACAATTAATATTATTATTTTGCAAATAATGATTTAGCCTTGAATTCGCTTCAAACGAAAGGGGTCAGGTGTCAGGTCAATCTGTGGCGTCTTGCCTCTTCTCCCATTAAAAGTCCTCCTTCTGAGATTGGCAACTGTTATCGCGACGTGATAATTACCAAATATTACCACGCATTGTAATACATAAGACATCATTTGAACAATAAAATCATTGTTGAATCCTTCATTCCGAGTTTTAGTCATTAGACCGGAGCTCTAGGGCTATCGATTGTGTGATTTCCGAGATTTTTTTCACCAAACATTTTGAAAAGGTTACTAGTTTTTTGTCGTTTATACGAAACAAGATTTTTTCAAGAAATTTCGGAAGCTTCTCTTACTTTTTTTACATTCAATTTCGGAAGAACACAAGAAAAGGTCAACTCCGGGGTTAATCTGATCATTTCCACTGCACCAGGTTGTCTTCCTGTATTTTTTAATTATTCCATCATCTTTCGATGCAGGAAGCAAACGTTCACTATTACTAACTTTTCATTTTGATTTAATGGTACAATTGAAATTAATTCAGCTGTTAATATGACTGGTGTTTTCTTGAAGTGTTTGTTCTTGAACTATTACGTTTGACCATCCGACAAAAATAAAATGTAACATAGGAAAAAGGTAATCCATAATTTTGTACCTTGTTTAATCTTTAGTTTTTAGATTGAAGGCCATTCTGACGGACATTCCGATGTCTTTTGAACCGATATCTTTGGAACCGATGTGCGACGATTCGGATTTCCCCAATCATGGACTGCCGCCGGTCGTGGCGATTATTAACCATCAATTTTTGGTTCCCGATGTGGTATGTCCAAGTTTTTTTCTAATATGCCCCTCGGAGAGAATCTGTTTTGTACTAAAATATACTTAATAATAATTGCTTTTCTGTAACGACAATTGTTTGTTTTTGTTTTTGAAACAGGAGATGAAGCCACCTTTGCCCCGAAAACGCAAAGGCCGACCAAGAAAGGATCTCGCTGCCAAGATTGCAACTGCCGAAGTTGTGGCCATCAAACGTCGTAAGTCTTCCTTTTGTCCTTTGTTTTCAAAAAGAAAGTACAGAAATAACTACGTACAAACTTTTTTTTTTAGTTCACCTAAAAATTTACCTTTTAGTTAATTCTTATGTATCTCTGTGCTTATTATTTTTAGCTGAGGGCTTTTCCTGGGGGCATTTAATTTAATAACAAATAAGGATTGTTGTTTTTTTTGTAGAAAAAAATCGGACATGCGCCAAGCAGTGTCGAGCCCGTAAGAAGATTCGCTATGCATATTTGACCGAGCTTCTGGAGGTCACGGAAGAGAAGGTCTTGAAGCTTCGGAAGGAACTGGAGGATCTCCAGGAATGGGCCAAATTTATTGACTCCGGGGAGCTTCCCATGGAACTCTTGAAGTATAAATTTACCCTGGAAGGATTTTAAAATCATCCAGGTTTTTACAATGAACTTCCCAAACCAGGAATCGGAAGTTTTTTTCTGTTTTAAGTCTCATTTTTTCCCTTTAATACTGGAGCTCTGGACAATTTTTTTTAGTTTTTTTTATTTTCATGAATTTCCCACGGGATGTTGTGCTACACCTTCCAATACGTTGGCAATAATCTTGTTAAGCTTTCTTCATACTTAGTCGTAACTGGCCTTTGCTTTTCCATTGCTAATATGTTTATTTAACCATCAAAATATGAAGGTATTATCCTTTTATTAGCAATGCTCATATTTTTTATCCACTGAAAAAGCGTGCATACGGTTTTTATAATGTAATAGCTGTACATACAAGTGCCAATGTGTAAGATTTAGGAATATATTTATTTACTATTGTTTGTCTAAAGAGATCGCAAGCCTCTGATACAAGGTAAAATTACAAATGTGTCTCCCAAAAGCTGTCTGAGCTAACAAAGGAATAAATTTAAATGATATAATAGTATTTAGGTTGTATGAATGATTAATTTTTTTCTTTCCAGTTGCTCACGTATTCTACATTTGATCGAATTTACGCAATTATTTGATTGGCTTAGTTTATTGCCAGCACGAATTTACTTGGACCTGAAAATCACAACCTGCAAGTGTTCTCAGAATGAAAAAAAAGTAGGTACGTATTGCAACTGCGACGAAACTGCATTTTTCGAAATTATACGTGCATATTAAATTGTTCAGTGACACAAAACAAGTGTTGCGAATGCAATTTGCAAAATTTGTGCTCATTTCAGGAAGAATGCAAAAGGTCTGACATTAGTCAGTGAGTTGGTCGGAATTTAATTAAATCCCACTTGCAGCTACATTGCACTTAAATGACGTGTTGCGATTTTTTTTTAAATTTTAATTTGATACAGATGTGAGACGATTGCGAGAGTTCATTGTCTAGTGCCCACCTTTGTCACACAAGGTCCCTACATTTCATCCTACAATTTCCACATCTAAAAAAAACCCAATAAGTCATTTAACTTCCTAGTAAACTAGTAAACTAGTATTTTCTAGAACTTTGGGTCGACGCGTGGCTGAGAACCTTCATTAATTGTGGCAATATGTGAGAAATCGGTTTACAAAGTGTTTCGCGAACATTGCTCAGCCTTGTGCCTTTAAAAGATACTTTCATCCTCATCAAAATTTTAGTGTTGGCACAGTTTTCCCCAATAATTTGGGGAATCCTCTAGAGCAATCGTAATATAGCTGTGAAGTTAAAATTACATAAACGTTACCGGGTGGACGTAATCACTTTAACTTTTGGCAAGTTTTTAGGCGTTTCGTTTACACTATTATCGACATCAGTATCGAACAGGACAATCGTGAAATTGTGTTGTATCCAAGATAAACACTGAAAACTCAGCTCCATGCGTGCCAAGAGATTTAAAAGTAATTAGGGATTTAGCAGGGACCTGATAATGCAGAATCGCCTTAATGAGGAACAAGAAACTTGACTCCACTCAACTCCTTTCGTATTCCAAAACGGTCACATTTAGCCCATAATCATGACTAGTCAAATCCAAACCTCTTGCAATACAGTATTTCAAAGTGCAGTGTGATCCTCTCAAGAATATTTATTGTAGTTTTAATTAATTTTGAAAAAACCGAGTAAATATTTATTCCCGAAAATGTGTAGAAATAAAAACTAATTTTCCCAAAATAGAATTACAGTGGTTTTGGAGTGTAAAATACTTTTTTCCGTTGAATAAATCCGACATAAATCGGACGGGGAGCATGTGGAGGATGCAACATATGCGGGATTTTTTTATGGTGATCGTCCTTGTCCTGGTTGTGTGGGGAATCTTCAACTTCGTCCTGGAAATCCCCTTTCAGAAGTCCCCTGAACATGTTTATGACCATGGTCATAAGCATTTACGGGACAACACTAACGCAACGGCTCATCATAATTCGGTGGTATTTATCAAAGGCAATAATAACGGCGGCAATAAGTTAAACAAGACGATAAGCAATAATTTAAACAACATTGCCAAAAACGAGGAGAAAAATGTGACGATTAGCGTGGATATCCGGGACGAGGAATTTATGGAGAGATTCCGAGTGCTTAATTTAATGGGATTTGCTTGGTCCAATTTGGATGAGTAAGTATATCATGATTTGTTGTTACTTTTGCGCGGATAGCTATAATAATAATAATAATAATTGATGAAAATGCTTCCAATTGGACTTTATCTTAACGTTTTTGCATAGTGACTGCTTAAAATACCTACTGACTTTTTCTGATTTATTTAGTCTAAGAACCTTGGCCAGTGCTCAGGCCGAATACGTGACCCTCCTTGCCTTTTTCCAGCGCATGAGCAAGAAGTACGACGAGATTATGCAGGCTACCAACTCGTTACCAGAAGATCACTGGTGAGGACTGTTCTTTTGCAAATTGTTCCAGCAAACGTTTTTCTTTCGGCAGCATTATCCGTTATTTATTTTAAAACATGATTTCGATATTTAGAATTTATTTGAATTGGTTCATTTTAGGTCTAAGAAGACCAAAAGGCATGCTACTCAGGAGTCCACGGAGATTACGGTGGCAATTGTCATTTGCGGGGCTTATGCCCAGCGTCTCCGACAGGCTGTAGTGATGCTCAAATCAATTATTTTGTTTAGTCAAGACGCGTCCCTTCATTTGGTCGTCTTCGGGGACAAAGTGTCTCTGCTGCAAACTGGAGAAAATGTACTATACACCTTTATTTTGTAGCTGGAATTAAAATTTATTTTTAATTCATAAAATAAGTGATCGAACAAAATTATGTATTTTTTTTTATTCCAGATTCTAGGTTTAAAATGGACAGCCAACGCCCTGGGCTGGGACTTTACCTACGAGCTTCATCTGGAATGGTTCCCTCCAGGACATGCCGACGAATGGAAAAAAATGTACACTACTTGCGCCACTCAGCGCTTGTTTTTCCCCGTGCGTTTTTCCTGGACACGTTTCTGACCATTAATTATTTAAAAAATTAAGGAAAAATTCGCAGGAGCTAAACGGATTTATTTAATTCTAATTTGTAATTGGAACATTTTTTTCTAGTCCCTCCTGCCACATATCGATTCTCTCATTTACATGGACACGGACACGATCATGATGTCCAATTTGACGGACTTTTGGATGGAATTCTCCAAGAACTTGAACCAAACCAAGATGGCGGCCATGACGGCAAACAATGAGAATGCTCGGGGGTGGTACAATATTGTGGCCAAAATCCCTTATTACGGCGACAGAGGTATAATAAAATAAATTAAATTAAATAAAACTAAAACTAAAATAAAACTAAAATAATAAATAGAATAGGTTGGTACTTAAATGCGGCAGGAGTTTAAAAGAAGAAAGAGACAAACTTGGTTTGGTTTGACTTTGCTCGTAGGGCTTAATGCGGGAGTGATGTTAATGAATTTAACCCAAATGCGAGCCTTTAACTTTGATGCCAAGGCCATTTCCACGCACACCCTGTACAAGGAGAAAATTCAGTTGGCGGATCAAGACATTTTGAACATTATGTTCCATGCATTTCCTGGTTAGTATATATGATTATCTTTTAGAATTGTTTGATCTTTCAGGATTATTTGAATTTCTTAAGGATACTAAAAGAACTTTTGTAATCTTGTTCGGTTTTTGAAGAAAAACTCTATAGACTGCCATGCTCCTACAATTTCAATTGGGTCCATTGCGGGAACGAAAAGTACAAATGTCGGAGCGGGAAGGGGAAGAATGTGTGCTTTTGCAATTCTAACAATGACATGGGCGTCAAGGTCGTTCATGGGAACAGTGGGACATTCCTGGGCAGTTACTACCAATTCCTCATTCATTTGTACTCTGGAATGGATACGGTACGCAGTAGTCCCCACAATCTCATGTCTAAAGTAATGTCCAGGAATAAGAGATAAAATTGGCTATGTTTTACAGTTTGACTTCTTCGCGGATTCCCCTGCGGACCTAATTCAAGGTCTGCTAGACGATTTCAAGAAATTGCCCGAACCCTGCTTCCCCCTCACCGCCGAAATGATGTACGGGAATGCGAGAGACTATTTTCATAAAATCGGGATTAGCTGAATATCCTTTGAAATCATTATTTTGCTTACAGAATTTATTATTTACAATGATTAAAAGACGTCCGACAATTGTTATTCCTGTAAATACCCTTCGAGTCCAGCTAGAGATAAAAAAATACTGCATTGTGGCTAACCCTGCGATTTAATGCAAATGTCCCTAAACGTTTCAAGTTGTCTGTCCAGCCAAAAAAATATTAAATGCATTCTCTTGGTTTACCTATACACATTCTAGAATGCCAGATAGGTTGACCTTGTCCTGTGTATACAAAGCGTTTAACTAAAAGTAATAATGTCCTTTGATGTAACTGCGTTTCTGTGAAAAAGTTACTTCTCCTTGTTCTCCTTATATTCTCAGATTCCAGCGTTTTCCAACAATTACAAGTTTTTTTTGTGTAAATGCCCGTTGATTAATGACAATCGCAATTTTTGGACAAGCCGGACAAAAATTGGCTTTGACAAGGGCAATTCGTGCAAATTGCGAAGAAATACACTATAACTACAAATGACCAAAATGACGATTCCAAATATTGTTTGTTCCAAATATTTTCGATATTGTGGACACGTAAGCAATTAAATTGTAATTGTTATATCACGTGAAATCTGAGCGAATATACCAAGCATAAAAAAACTGCCGAGGCTTGAAGCAAAACCAAATGGCAAAATGTATTTCTGACATTTTCAAATTCAGAAATTCCCGGGTAAAAGTTGTGCACATGTTTTATAGTTTATCCCAAGAAATTAAAGAGCCTCATTCTTCATTGTTATTCTTCATTGTTATGTCCGACGATGAGCGTGACGGCATTGGAGATGATGATGCCGAGGATGGTGAGCGTCATCTTTTTGTCGATGAACCCATAATTCCCATTCTTGGTGTACAAGGGCTGGCAGCTTTTGATGTGGCGTCGAAACCAGGAGGGCGCCCCCTGCTGACGTCTCCAGGAATGCAAGATCTCCACGGACATCGTGTACGGCTCGGAAATGGCGGAGATGAAGAGGGCGAGGCAGTAGGCGGCCGCCAAGGTCACCACGAGGGGCTTCAGGGTGCGCATGACCACAGTTTGGTAGAGGCCCAGGATGATGGCCGCCACGAAGGTCACCACGAAGTACGAGTGGAAGCTGGACCAGGTGTAGTCCCAGTGCTTCTGAATCACCTGGAGCTGCGTGTAGTACATCGGGAAGAGGAACATGCGCTGATGATTGATGCGCGCCGACTGCTTCTTCTCGCGAATTTCCATGTAACTGCGCAGATCACACCAGCAAACGCATTTTTCATTTTTAACCCCAGCTTTATTACTAAAGATGATATTTTATCCTATATTTCAGCAAGGAATGACATCCGAAAAATTTTTAACTAAAATTCGAATTCAAATATGGGTTATTCCTAATTATGAATACAAATTCAAATTTCGGATATCTAAAATATAAATTCTAATTTCTATGCAATTTTATTCAAATACTCAGACGTATATGAATACGTATTCAAATATTTTTCGAATACTTTTAAAAATTTATTTGTAATGCAATCTGGCATATTTTGTAGTTCAAAATAAACGCAAAGTCAATACACAAAATTATAAATTGACTCCGCAACTCTGATCTTGCAAAAAACGATGCTTTTGTGGACGAAATAGTTATATTGCTACAAGTTGAAAAACAACAAACAAGGAATTTTTGAATAAATTTTTGAATTTTTGAATACCAATCAAGTATCGGAATCCAAATGTCAACTTTTGAGTACGAATTTGAATTTCGAATGTATTTGTAATTATAAATTCCAATTTAAATACTTTTCTGACGACAATATGGATAGGTACTAATTCCGATTATAACACTGAAAAATATTAATATAATTCGAATTTGAATTCGAATACCGATTCAGATGTCATACCTTGCATTTTAGTATGCTTTTTTCAATTAACTGCACAAACTAGCCAATGCTCGGTCTTACCAAAGGTATTCCCTTAAAGTCTTGGTGAGGTACAAATGAGTGGTGGCGTAATAGAGAATTCCCGTGTACTGAATGCACCAAATGTAGCAATGGAGCCAGGCAAAGGGGAGGATCTTGATTTTTTTCTGCAACTTGGGATTCTGAAAAATGAGGGACGTGAAGTGATTGGCTTTCTCCGGCCGAGCGAGCATGCGCAGAGTGTACATGGTGATCAGGATACACGTGATCATCTTGCAGATCTTCATGGCCTTCGTCGCTTTCTTCGCCATGTGCGTCAGATGACCTCGCTCTGTGGGGGATGCCGTTTGGCTGAGCACACCTTGAATATTTAACAGATTAAATTAAATTACATTTAATTTAATTAATTAATTCTTTTTTTACAGGCTGTTCTTTTTCTTGAACGATTTCAGAAGGTTCCTATTACTTCGGGGCAAATCCCAGCTCAATCTAAGGATGAGGTTGACCGTGTTGAAGAAGACGTCCCAGGTCTTGAAAAGCTCCTTGAAAATGATTAGTGTGATGAAGGATGCCGTGATCACGGATTGGATGTCGCTAAGCCCTGAGCCTTTGGGATTGTTGCTGAGCTGGATGTAGCGGCCAATTAAGAAGATGACATACAGATTATAAAGGACCAGATTGAGGATCCAATGGATGTTCCTTATCGCGGAAGTCGTCAAGGCAATGCGCTGCTGGTCAAAGCGCCACTCGTAGGGCACCACTCCGAGCTTGAAGCACAGCCTTGTGATCAGGATGACAGGATTTTTTTTGCTGTGGGCTTCACTTTCCATTGTTGAACTTTTTTAGTATAGTTTTTCAATAATTTTTGTGAAACTGAGATGAAATACGGAACTGTATTGGACCAATTCCCTAATTAATTGTAATGGAAAATTAATTCCATAGTATGCTGTAATGCGGAAATAAATTCCCTAATAAACTGTACTAGAGAAATCAATTTCCTAAAATAAACTGTAATGGAGAAATCAATTCCCTAATAAATTGTAATGGAGAAATAAATTCCCTAATAAACTTTTATGGAGAAATCAATTTCCTAATAATTTGTAATGAAGAAATCAATTTCCTAATAAATTGTACTGGAGAAATCAATTTCCTAACAAATTGTAATGGAGAAATAAATTCCCTAATAAAATATTCACGTTGGTTTGAGGTAACTTAAAAACCCCTCCTAAATCTAGTTGTAAAACAGGAATTTCTCCCACCGATGAAAATGAAAATTCGTGGAAATAAATGCCTAGAAGTGAATAAAAAGTCTGACAAGGTCCGAAGTTATGTAGTTACTAGTTACATATGTACAACATGAAACGGGGCAAGTTGACTCGTGACATTGCACAGAAACTGCTGTAGAATATTGCTCAGTCCACGGGACAGCCACGTCTGTGACTGAATGTGACTGAATTACTTCCACTTTGTCCGTGAAACCGTGAACATTTAAAAAAAACTCGGCATTTAAAAAGTTATACTCGGCTGACAATTACAATTTTATTTAATTAATCCGCACCAGCCAAAGAAAAATGCACGATAATAATTCTTTAATTTGGTTCCAGTGTAGGCGAAATACTGATCCATACATAGATACAGGTATGCGATGTTTAGAGTAAAAGTTTACACGAAGCTTTTATTTCAGGCCTATAGAACTTAAATGGAAGTAAAACATTGTTATTCCCCTTGTCAATTGCCAAATTGATGTGTAGCCCCTTAGGAAACGTAGAAGGTACATATCGATGCTTAAGAACCAAATACGACCAAGTGGCCGAATTCCTAATGGCAAAAGCGACTA
>JAQGBT010003180.1:0-20582 GCA_034698585.1 Disparrhopalites patrizii | reverse complement strand
ATGGAGAGAGAGAGAGAGATGGAGAGAGAGAGAGATGGAGAGAGAGAGAGAGATGGAGAGAGAGGGGGGAAGAGCGAGACAGAGAATGAGTATGTGGTGTTCCCCGATATTTACCCTGGAAAAATCCATGATTCCATCCCGAGTGCTCTTCATCCTCCTCCTCTTCCTAGCTCTCCCCGTAGGATACCCGCCGTATTCCCACTCCCCTCCTCCGTGTGGATTCACACACACTCCACAAAGACTTAAATTTCCCTTTTACTGATTCCTCAACTCCTATAGACGAATGTATGTACTTGATATTACGGTTTACTATACACATCTGGCCACTGTGTGTGTATGCTTCAGCTCGTCTGTCATGACGGATATTCGCTCTCCCTGGCGTTTCTTTTTTATTTCTCGCCCTCCCGCTCTCTCTCTCTCTCTCTCTCTCTGTGTCTCTCACTTACTATCCCTATAGACCCCCATTGGTAAACACGTACTACGTCTCTCTTTTTTTTCGGGCATCGCTCTCCGTCTCCCCCAGCCACTCTTATCGGTCTTTAACCCTTTCTCTGTCCAAACGTTTTCTTCCTTTTCTCTCTTCCCCTTTTCTGCCCTTTGAGCGTTCTAACATTACATTGAATACTATACCTTTGCTTTTTGTATAGTCTGGCTTTCTCTCCAGTTCTCTTCACGTTTAATTGTTAAAATTCTCACTCGCTCCGTCGTGAAATATGATGTCTCTCTCTCTCTTGTATTTCTTTTAATATGCTTTCTCGTGCCCCTTTCGCGGCGTCTCTTTCTTATCTTCTTGCATTATGAGTGTCTTTATTTGTCATGATTTTGTTATTGTATACAGATAGCGTCTCCTTATTTGACATTATGTTTTCTCTCTGCAGCGTCTCTTTCTGTGTCATTACATACTCTCTTTCTTTCTCTCTTCATTTTGCATCATCTCCATCTTTTGAATTGCCTATGTATCTCTTTAAATTGGATTATGTATCTCTTTATTTTTTTCTCCATTTTGCAGTATCTCCTTCTTTCTCTCTCCATTTTGCCTTATCTCTTTCTTTGTCATTCTGCTGTGTTTCTGACTGTTCTCTTTTTTGACCATTTTACTATCTCTCTGCAGCGCCTTTTTTTTTGGCGTTTTACTGTCTCTTGGCAGCGTCTCTTTTATTGTCATTTTGCTGTCTCTCTGAGGCGCCTCTTTCTTTGATGCTATCAGCCTGCCACTGCCATATATCTTTCCTTTTCTGATTACGCTCTCTCTTTCCCCTTCTCTCTGCAACTCTGCAGCGTCTCTTGGTTTATCAACGTCGTATCGTAATGGTAATTGCTACCTCAGTGTAGATTGTAGATTATTTTGCTTTATCAATTATTCTCTCTCCCCTTGTAGTGTGTCCATTTTATTATGCTCTCTGTGGCATCTTCTGTGATAATGCGTTTCGTTTCTCCCCGAAATGTCTCTTTCTTTGTCAGCATGATCTCATTTCCTAACTGTAACGCTTTTAATTCTGCCCCAAGTTTTTCTTTTTCTTTATGCAACGTCTCTTTCTCTTCTATGTATAATGTTCTGTCCCTGTCCGTAGGGTTTCCTTCTTTGTAAAAATGTTCTGTCTCTTTCCCTGTGGACGTAACATCCTTAGCACTCGTGCTTTTACTTTCCCTGGACCATCCCTTTCTCCATCAGAGGTTCTCTTTCCGTCTCAAGAATTGTTCTTTCCCACAATGTTATCTTGATCAGTTGAATTCATTTCTCTCGTTGACATTTTCGTGTATTGTTTTGCAGAGTTTTTGGAAGCCTCTCTCTCACTAGCGTTGCCCTTAGTATTCGTTGAATCAATTGTTCGTTCCTGTCTTCAATGACTCATAATGCTTCCATGTCTCCGTCATAACTCTATTTTCCCTTTGTTTCTCTGATGAGTGCTTCTCTGATGATGAGTCGTTCTTCATCTGCAGTTGCATGCATCTTTATGCATTTCTAACCCACATCCCCTCTCTCTTCTTTGTCTAAGCGTCTCTTTCTTCTGTTTTTTTTGTCTCACTTCACTCTCCCATCTCCCAACTATGAATCAGCATCTCCCACCCCCCTAAAAATCTCACCCTTCTTTATTTTGTTCCCGAACATCTCACTCACCCTCGCTTTACCAGGAATTTCACTCTCCTTAATTTGCTGTAGCTGCCCGTGTTTCCCCTCTCCCATTCCTGTTTGGTTTCTCCTTATTTTTTCTCCCACTATACCTCCCCTATACATTGTGAACCTTTCTCTTTGTGCCTCACTCTCTCTTGTTAATCTTGTTGCCACTCTCCTTCATTGCCTTTGTGTTTTCTCCGCTCTCTCTCTCTCTCTCTCTCTCTCTCTCTTATCCATCTCCTCCCGCATCTCGGTAATGGCTCCGAAAACCAGAATCCATGTATTTTATTCCCTTCTTCCCTCGTTGCCTCCGTGTATACATACGTACACGAGCCGCGTTTGAAGAAAAACATTCCCCATCATTACAGTACCGTGCCGGGGAATCGGTAAATGGTAGCACAACAAATGTACACGGTACACACATCTTTCTCTCTCCTGTAAAATATCGTTTCGATTTTACAGGTCTGCTTTTCAACGGAGGAGTATCTTTCTTCGTCTCTCTCCCGGCTTCTTGTTGACTCTCCGTTCTCTATTTCTCTCTCTCTCCCTCTCTCTGTCTCTCCTCCCCTCTCTCCCCCATTGGAGGTACACACATTGGATATATGTACATGCATACCCACTTTTTACATGATAGATTTTGAGAATATACAGAGAATCACGCAATAATAAAAGGGACGAGAACATGTATTTGTTCGTCCTACCCAAAATGTGAACCTGGGTATACTTATGAGTACCAATGTACACGTATACCTTCACCCGGGGACTTTTGTCGTGGGTTGAGAGGGAGAGAGAGAGAGAGGAAAGGAGGGTGGAAAAAGAGGGAGAGAGGGGGAGAAAGAGCGTGTGTGTGTGTGTCTATGAGTTTTTATCGACCCGAAACAGAAACGTTGTTGGGTTGTTGGAAAAGGCTCCAAAAACTGTAATAATGTACAGATTACAGACGAGAGAGAGAGAGAGAGAGGAGAGAGGAAGAGCGAGACTTGCACTCAAAATATATACATACGGGTGGTGAGTAAAATGCACGCGCGCGTCTCTCAACCCCGCTGGTAAGAACGTAGTAAAAAAGGAAGAAAGGGTAAAAGGTAAAGTGTACGTGTATGTGTCTGGAAAGTATAGATATACATATACATATTGCAGACTGAAAGAAAGTTTTTTTTTTTTGGTATGTTCCCGCACCACACCAACAAATTTTTATAATGTTCCCGTAAATTGACTTCTCATTTCATTTACCTTTCAATCAAGTTCCCAGTAACTACTTTACTCACACCAAAGGGATGCTGTACAGAGTCCACTGGGCACCTTGTCTCGGGTGACATTTTAGGATGAGTCTTTTTACATCCAATTTGAGACGACGGACCCAAATTGTGTTATGGGAGAAACGTCATCCTGTCTTCCCTTACATTACCGGTTGGGGAAAGGCAAGGGGAATTATTGATACGTCCGCCTGGGTGACATTTTGTTTAGACATAACACAGACGCATGCATAAAATACCCGAGTGAAGGAGGGAGAAAGAACCTGCCGAAGATATGATAGCAAGGAGATAGAAAGTGAGTAAAATCGTAGACGCAAATACAAGAAATTCATTAAAAAGGCCAGAGATACAATGAACGAGAGAGGTACACATAGGTATACATATGTAAAAAGGCAGGAAGGTTGGCAGGAAAAGGGATAGAGTACTAGAGACGAGCAAAACGAACACTTGCAATGATCACGTAACGGCTAGATGAAGAGACCATGAGAAAAATGAAACTAGATGGAGATAATCCAGGTAAAAAGAAAGATTAGTTGAGGAAGGAGAAAGACAAAACAAAAACAAAGTAAGGAAGAGAGAAAGCAGGAGTGAAAAGAAGTCAAGAGATAAAGAGAGAGAGAGAATTAGGGAGTGAAATGATAAACGGAGATATGGCCCGAGATGGAAGAAAATCAGGATGAGAGTAACAAAAAGAGAGAAAAAGAGCAGCCGAGAGAAAGAAGGAGAGGAGAGAATGAGAAGGATATACATACATATGTAAGTAGTAAGGGGAAAATAGAGAAAACCAAGGACTTTAGAGATAGAAAGAGAGATGCGTAATAACAAGTAATGAGAAAGAGAGAGAGAAAGTGAGACATGTAATAAGATATAAGGGAGCGAAAGAGAGAGAGAAAGTGAGACATGTAATAAGATATAAGGGAGCGAAAGAGAGAAATGTAATAAGAAATAAAGGGAGAGAAATGTAATAAGAAATAAAGGGAGAGAAATGTAATAAGAAATAAAGGGAGAGAAAGAGAGAAATGTAATAAGAAGCAAAGAGAGAGCAAGATATAAAAGGAAGAGGAGAGTAGTAAAGTAAGAACTGAAGACAGAGAGACGAATAAACGAGAGCGAGACAGAGAAAAAGACGGAGAATGAGAAAGAGTATAAAATTTGGTGATAGAAAATATTTTGGTCGTATCTATTTATCCATATTCACCAAAATACAAAGGATCGTAACGACATTGTGAAAATGTCACGGTGTTTTCGATAGTAAAACACATAAACACCTTTTCAGGACTTTTAAATCTTGAATCCTTTTATTTTCCCTTGTCACGTTATTATTATTATTACCTCAGTAAAAATTCGCTTGTATTTACGTTCACGGAATCTGACCTATACATGCATGCCTATTTATGTTCGTATGTACAGATATACTGGGACAATAACCGCAAAAGCCTTATTGCGGTTCGTGTAAACAGGGAAGGATGCCTCCCCGACATTTTTATTACGAAGTCACTGCCTTTCTAGGTAGCAACACAAATATTTTTCTCCGTAATGTACATTTCGTTCTCGCAAAAATTTCCGCCACGAAAATTCACAATACCATAATATTTCAGTTCCACGTCATGTCACTTACATCCACACATTACATGGTATCTACGGACATGTGTTAGACCTTGTGATAACTAGCCGGAATCACCCAAGCTGTTGCTACCCTTTGTAGTATTACATTTGGCATAGGAAGCAGCGGGAAATAATACGTTTTTCCCCTGACTAAGCATTTTCTTAACCCTTTAGTTCCCATGCAAATGGAACCACATCAGGTTTTCTGAGGGAGTGGTCCCCACTTTAAATCGGTACGGGCCATGAATAAAATACCATTTACTAATTAAACAAAGGGAGGGAGGAAGAGAATGACTCAGAGATGGGAGAAAAGTATATAGGAAGACTAAAAGAGAGAAGTTCCGGGAAATGACCAAACATTTGTTACCGTACTAGGACTAACAGAAATTTCTCGGGAAAAACGCCATACACATTGCACTTTCCTGGCAACTTATTTCCATCCCTAACGATGTAACGACCGTCCAAACACCATCCAAAAGTAAATATATACATATTTACATTTTATTTATATAATATATTATAAATGTACATGTTTACATGGACAGTCAGGGGGAGCCGAGTTAAGGGGGTAGTGACTGGCATCGTGACTGCACTCACACATCCGCCGTGTGAAATTCGAAGCCACCCCTACGAAAAATGTAAGCACATTAAATAATGCAGTTTCTGTTCCTTTTTTTCTTATATTATTGATTATTTCAGTTTTTTTTTCTTCCTTTTTTTTTTTTTTTGATTTTGGAATCGGTGTGCGCGTGGAGGGTTGTTCTTTGGCTGGCTTAAATACGTTCGTGGTGGGTTTGATGCTTATAAATTTCAACCCTCCCGATTCAACCAAGGCTTTTTCTCCCCCTCTCTTCTATCTCTTTCTGTGTCTCCTTTGCACGCACCCCAACTGCACGCTCTCATGACAAAATTTACTGTAGGTATACATACATGTATTTCTCCAGGATATATGTGGATATCTCCAGGAACTTTTGTCATATAAATCTATCCTTATATAGAGGAATTATATGGAAACAAGTCATGTATAGAAGGGGAAGAGTGACATGGTTGTATTATTTCTCATCCCCCAACATGTTATAATCAGAAGAATATCGCCAGGCTCTATATGGCTTCCCCCGACAGACGCTTTTTTCCTGAACATTTAGGGAGGGAGACGATGAATGCACGGGTAAAAAAAAAATGCCTGGTGAAAATCTACCCCCGGCTCGTGTGCCCAATATGTACATTGCATTGGTTGGGCTTCACATCAATGCTTTAATACGATACGTCCAAAATTCATAATTATATATTCCGGGGAATAAGAGAGAGAGAGAGAGAAAGACAGAGAAAGACAGAGAAAGAGAGAGAAAGACAGAGCCACAAAGACAGAGAACGACAGAGGGACAAAGAGAGAGAAAGACAGAGGGAAAAAAGAGAGAAAGAGACTGAAAGTTAGGGGTAGGAAAGAGACAGTTCCATCCAGCCCCATAATATTTTTGGGGAGACTCTGGAAACCGCGTACAAAAGGGAAAGCCCGAAAACGTACAATATAAATAATGTAACAGAGCTTTTACGGAGCTTTCAACGAATTTACGGTTCTTCTAGTACAAATGCCATCCCTGCGGACACACATGCCGTATTGGTACAAGATTTTGTCATAAAACTGCCTGCATATAGAACATACCAACCCAAATATTAGCTTTAAATATGCATGGAGCCAAAAGGGAATACAGGAATAAATCCTTCATTTTGGGACATTAAGTATTTAAAGGAGAAGCTTTTCTCAGGTGCCCACAAGCCACAAAGTAATATTGAATATAATATATTAGAAAAATACCTCCCACAAAAGGACTTTAATTATTCTGGACTTTTATAGTGATTTGCGTCTAATAATAATAGCTCGTCCCTTTATTGTTTACACACATGTGTGTCTACTTTCTTTGGGGGAGACTATGATGGATACGTGAGGAAAAGTAAAAGCATTATTATGTACCAAATAATACATGGATTTACACTAAATAGATATATAGAAACCATAACGGACAACAAAATATTTGGGGCTTCTTCCTTTGCAGGGTGACGCCAAAGTCATTATTATTTTAATACAGGAAAATCCTATGAAGCCCTCTTTCAAAGGGTTCGAGGTGACGATGAAAACCTTGGAAGGGTTCAAGAATAAGGTCATATTCATATCCATTCTAAGCACAACAAATAAACAACAACAATGGGAAAGAAAGTTGTGGGATCAAAGTGGGTTACGTTGTGAAAGCCTGTACAGTCAGACGTATAGACGTATTTCCCAGGGCCTTTGAAGTCGTCAGACATGCACAAAGGTATACATTTCCATTTCAATACGTTTATTTTAGACACAAATTGAGCCATTTGAGGGCTTTTAAGGTGTATTCCCATACACTTATGCTCGTTGACTAACGTATATCAATGTCTGGAGAAAAACCTGGAGAAAAGGGTAATATGTAACATGCTAAATATAGTATATATACAAACGTGGGAGTGAGGAGTGAGTGACCTGACCTCAAAACAAGAATTAAGACGTCAAGGACATGGCCTTAATCTGTCCAATTGGAACTCAATCTGGGTAATTCCCCTGACAAAATGTGTGACGATTTCAACGTAAATATAGAGTAGGTCCTGCTGGATTTCAGGAATTTATTTTTATAATTTTTCACATTCATCTATGACACGGAATACACATTCTTTTGAAGAAATTTCCCCCTCTGAGGGGATTTGACCGGGATAAGTACCTAGGTTGATAATTTGAACTAAAAATATACGGTTTTAGGACCTGTCACAACGTATAACCTAATAAAACCGGTTGCAACTTGAATTCTTGATTGTTGTCCTGCATTTGACCATTGCTTATGATGTATTAAGCAATTAAAATTCCAGAAAAAATGACATATTTCAAGGAAAGCGAATACATATCAGAGCCAGAAATGGATGAAAATACAAAGATTTATGCGAATCACTGACAAATGTGTAATCTGGAATGCAAAAAAAAAAAAAAAAAACTGTACAGGTGTGCATAAAATATGTCGATCTTTAGATTAAATGTAAATACCGATCTTTAAAGGATGTAGATGGAAGGCACATAAATGCAGAAAAAACACCGAGATTAATTAAATAAAAAGGAGAAAGTGAAAGGAGGAAAATTAAAACTCCACATTTTGATGTCAAAAGATATTTTCTCCTTGTCTATATTTTTTCTTCTTGTACGCTTACAAACGTATTTCTCCTCCAACAAACTAAACACGTTTAAACACTTAAAATGCAAAATCGTAACAAATGTAGCAGACTTCAGACGAAGAAAAAGAAAGCAGAAGAAAATCGCAGGATAAAAATTAAATAAAAATTGCTCTAATTTCTGAGCTCATATAAGCGAAAAATTAAAGCCGGCTTTCCTACCACAGAGAAAAGAAAAAGTGCGGAAAATGCAAAAATGAAAATACAAAATACATAATACATATTACAAGTGAAAACGAACAAAAACGACTTGCTTTTCTTTCTTTGTAGGGGGTAAGAAAAAAGGGTAAAGTCAACCATGTAATTATCATAAAGAGCCACACGCAAGAAGGTAATAAATTGTACTTTGTATTGTGTTTCAGGGGTCATAGGTTATAAACGTGTTGGGGATACCACCAAAACGGTTTTATTAGTACAATTTACAATTCCATGTATTTTTAGGAAAATTTCACAGCTGAAAATCAGTCGACCGTTAAAGTTTTACTATATGACCGTTTTTTTTTGGGGGAAAGGGAAAACTTTCATTTTCTTATTTGAGGGGTGGGAAAATTCCCAAAATATTTGCATTCCACGTACTTTTCCAGTTGCTTCCGTCTTACCGTTTTATGTACTTTTTGAGGTTCGGAAAAAACAATGTCAGTGAGGTAACCAGTAACGTATTATTTTGTTGCAGAACACCTGTGCCAACTGGAAATCTATTTTCTCAGCCAGTCCATGGTTTTGCAAGGAAGTTGAAGCAAAAAAGGAATCAAACGGGAGTTACTGGCCTGGGGGCTTTTGTGGTTGAAGAACAAAAAAAAAAAAGAATGACTTGGTACTGGGCTTCTAGGTGAGGTAAAGTATCATACTATGGAACATTTATATAGGAAAGTTTCGTATTCAAGAAGAAGAAAGCAAGTTGAACGGTTGAAGATGATTCCTTGGTTTTGGATGTTGCAATAGGCATTTTTAGTGGGTAAATTCATATAAGAGTATAGCAATTTTTTGTCTTCAGATGGTGTTTTGTGTAACTTATTGTTGGTTTGGATTCAACTGTTTTCACAATGGACTTCTTTATGTATGTCTCTCAGATATATATTTCCAACTCCACCTGCGTCCGCACTGGATTGCATCAAACGGACTGGATGATACTTTAAAGGAGTCTTCCTACCTGAGATTTGGTTCTGCTTTTTTACTCCTTGGACTGGTCACGCCAAAGATTTAGTCAATGGGTAAGGCGATGTTGAACTAAAATACATGGATTTGTTGTGTGCTGAAGATTAAACCCACAGTCTTTCGTGTCTACGGAGCCTTGCTCAAGATGTTTTCATAGTCAAGGTTAAGCATTCCGGTGAAGCATATGCCGGTTCGAAGAAGGGTTTACAAGTAAAGAGTTTTGCAGATGAAATGACTACAGTAAATGTAGATTTCTGATCAGTCTTCTGAATCTGTCCATTTAAAAGTCTACACTGATGGAACAGGGGTAAGTTATTGAAGGCAGGGTTTTGTATAGTGAAAAGTAATTGCAAGACGTGATTGAAGCGTTTTCGTGCTAGGTTTGTGACTGTCAACTTATTTGTATCCAGTTGTGTTTGCTCGTATGCATAGGTATTCTGGGGTTGTTTATTTAAATACACATATAATATTCTATGAAGCCTCTAAAAGAAGTATAACAAAAAAAAACAAAATTTCTTGGTGAAATTTCGTCATACCGATCATACATTATGAGTTAGATGAGTGATTAGTTTCTCAAGCTTTTTCTGGAAACGGCTCAAGTTGCTGCTATACCTGCATAGCATTTTTTGAACTCAAGACTACTTGCTTAAGTGTGGGAAAATGTGTAGAAATTAATGTCCGGATCACAAATACTTTTCCTCTTCTCTCACGTGCACTGTTGAATTTCGAAGGATCATTTTGTTTTTTTGTAGACATTCATACATGTTTGCAATGAACTTTCTTAACAGTAAGGTTTCCGTGGTACATATGGGATACTGAAAAAAAAGTAAGATTGCACAATGACAATATGAGCTCGCGCAAGCAGTATAAGTAGTTTAGAGGCAAAATGACTATTTCAAATGGGCTCCTTCACGTAAAAGTCAAGGTGAACATAATTTGTGGAATTACCCCTGCCTTATTATTCTTTAGTTCAGTCTGATAAGCATCTTTATACGTAAGAAATCTTTTGTGAAGAAAACAGTTCATGTTTAGGGACCATGCAGTCTTGTTATTTTATTTTTGGGTCAGTTTGGACATTTTTAGCTAGTGATATGGTAAAATATTTCTGGTTCCGTTGATAAAATAGAAGAGCTTAGGCTTATGAAAGAGCCGTATTTATTAGTGTACATTCAGTAGGTTGGCACTGTTAGCAGTGAAGAAAACGTACGTAAACACAGTATATACTTACAAGCACATTTTTTAGTTAAGCATGAAAGTGTAGAGATAAAATCAGATAAGGCATTTTAAAACATTTCAAAGAATGTTGTGAAGAAAAGGATCCGGATCAAAGGTAAGAGAGGTGAAGTTCTGGATCTGATATTTCTACCAGATAAAGCTGATATTTAACCGCGTGTTCGGATTTGAATCTCGGCATTTGTCCCTTTCAGTCCTTCAAGAGGACATACAATTCAACAGTTCTAAAACCGTGTGTAATTCTATTGCATTTTGTTAACTTTTTATTAGACCGAGGTAGCTGTAGAAGTCACGGTAGTGTCCTCACGAAGGCTCCCGGCTCAGGGAAGATTTTTGCAATCAAAATGTTTGCTCGAGCTTCCTTCTACCCTACCTTGTTGTACAACGTGTTCATGGAAAAAGTCTCCAGCCGAAATTGGTTCGACCGTATTGATAATAATGTTATCCTTGGTGCTCTACCGTTTCGCAGCATGGTCGATACTCTTCACTCTGAGAATGTCAAAGGCATTATTTCCATGAACGAAAACTACGAGCTAACGTTGTTCTCATATCACAAAGAGGTAATTATTTTTATTTTCTGTACTCTTATATATTACCTATACATATATTCAGTCACGAGTTGCGATATTTTATTTACCAAATTTTATCACATAAAGGTAATTGGATTACAGATAAAAATTAATATGTAACCTAACAAATATGAAAATAAGATTTTTGAAGTCCAGAACTAAATTAAATAATGGTAAATAACATAAAACTGATAATGTTGTGTTTTGTGTTACAGGGTTGGGCGAATCATGGGATCGATTTTTTGCAACTTCCAACCAGGGATATTTTTGAAGCTCCGTGTCAGGAAAAGCTGCAACAAGGTGTCGAATTCATTAAACGCTATAAAGATAGTGGGACCGTGTATGTTCATTGCAAAGCGGGTCGAACAAGAAGTGCTACTCTGGTAGCTTGTTACCTAATGGAGGTATTTAATCTGATGAGATTTAATTTACTTCAATTTTTAGTCTTCTAAATTAAATTTGTTCCTTTAAGACAAAAACCCGATTCCCCTGAATATTTATTAGGTATATTGTTGTGATTTGCAGCACTACAGATGGAATCCGAAAGAAGCAGTGCAACACATGTTTGATTGCCGTCCTCATATACTTCTAGGACCTAAGCAACATCTAGCGATCAGTATTTATTATGACAAGTTGCTTAGGCAGTGTACTACCAAAGAAAATGGGAACGATTATCGATCTTCCAGCAGCTAATTTATTCGTATCTGTAACACTGTTAAATTCGTTGATTCAGCTCTTTATTTTACGATATACCTTGCATATAATACAAGTTTGTACATACTGTTTAAATGCCAAAGCTAGGGAAGGAGGTACTGACGGAGGGTTGGTGGAGGTAAGGACGTTGACAAATTGCTTGTCAGTTAGTTATGAGATTAATCACTATATATTAATTAAATTGTGAAAGTACAACCAATAACTTTGACGGTTAAATGTCTTTATTGTCGAAAGCTGTCCAAAGCGGTTACGTATGTACCTATTTAAATGTAACACCCTGATTGGTAAGAATAATTGTACAAGAATCATAATGCTTTCCTACTGAAAGAAAACAATTGCTGTACCCGGTAAACTGACATTAATGTTCTCTGTGAACTTGTTCGGGAATAAAAACAAAATATAACTATATTGCCATTTTTTGCAAGGTAATGTAATAATTAATAATAGCCGAAAGCTCCTCTTTGTTGAAATTACAGAATACTGTACAGGTTAATTCATTTTACTTCCGTCCCACTTCTGCACATTCATTTCCTCACTTCTGAAAACTTTTTACGCTTTGTGAAGACATTGTTTTGCTAGTTTTTTATGATTCATGTTTTGTAAATTTGTCACTTCATTTTCACATTAGTTCTATACTATATTACTATATACAATACATAAGTACTTTCTGCATTTGTATTTGTGTTCGAAATTACGAAAAAAACGTTGACTTTTATGGATTACCTTTATGCTTGCCTCCAACACTAAAATGCAATTCTGAAAAAATTTCGTTACCCGCAGTATAAGCTGATTCCTACGGATCCCCAACTTTACTCCATACCATTGCAACTGCATCTAATTAACAATGTACAAATTCATATGACATTTATTGTCCTTAAAAGCCAAAGAAAAATGGTTGATTAAACGTTTCCAAGCATTACATGCAATGCATGCGTTCATGTCATTTCATATTTGCAGTTTGCAGACCATTCAGTCCAATATATTTTTTTATTATCACGCTTTTTTGTTGCACTTACAATTCATGATCAAACTGAATGTGGTTCAAGTATTTTACACGATATTTTATAGTGGCAAATAATGTATTGACAAATAAATAATATGAATAATAATAAAATGCCGCAGTTGAAAAATTTACAACACGTGTACAAAAGTTCCTATGAAGTGGTTAGTAAGGCCATCTTCGCTACGTGGCTGAATCGAGCGGATTTTGTGGGAGATTTTGCACTTTTTCAACTTTATATATTCTTCTTCATCAGCCAGTGCTTATTGCGGGGCCCGTGCCCGTGTATTGTATACGCATAGGTGCATCTGTCTATTCTGTATCGAAGAATTAATATTTTAGGATAACAACATCCGACAGAGAAAAAGATAACATCTAATTTAATTTAAACAACCTTGAAAATTACGGGGATATTTTTATTCATTACAACATCCGTAATTTCTCGTTAATTAGTGCAATACGCCAAGTGTTGGGAGTGAAGGCGGATGCGCTTTAATTGGAGGGGTAAAAAGCTGTACAGGTAAAAAAAAAAAAAATGCACAGTTATGTACTTTATTATGACAATCTACTATTAGTATTCTATTTTTACCAACCACACGTCATTTTTTCCTTGAATTTCGCTCAATGTTTTAAAATCAAATGGGATTTTCATAAGCGTTAAAGTCCTTTGCCTGGAAATAAAGTGTGGTTGAAGAGCTAATTTTGGTATAATGACGTTACATCTATGCATGTTTTCGGTAAAATTGTCCACGTACTGCTTATTTTAAATGGGTTCTGGTGAAAACTGTCATTACATGGTAGCTGGCGATTTTAAATGGTAATTTCGAATTTACTGGGAGTAGTGCAAGGAGGGTTATCTTATTTTTTTAGGCTTACTGGTCATTGGAATGAACATTTATGATACTAACTAATTTTATTTTTTGTGTTCAATTTTGCAGGACATTGACATACACATTCCAGAAGAAGAGGTGTAAAGGCGTTTAGGGAAGAAGAGGAACGAGGGGATATAGTTGGAGTAACAATGTGAACATGATTGGAACCTAAAAAAACTAATACCATAAATAGAATCAGGATAATATTTACCGTGAATATAAGTAATTTTTTAAAATTTACATGCTAGTCCTAGACCAAGGCTGATACAGAATGAAGCATCACTGGATAATGCTAGTAGTAGTGTTGATAGGCCTAGGCCTACTGAACATATGTGTTGTAGAAAGTAAAATTGAGATCACACCACCTTCTGCGTCAGATGACAAACGAAAATCGGAGGATGAGACCGCTAGTGGGGGATCGGAGAGAAATCGTTTTAGTAGTAGGTCGGATATCCCGGAAGAACAAGAGGAAGAACATATTATGAAGGCGGAGGATGCACCAGAATTTAGCCCGCCATCCAAATCCTTTTTCGGAGATGATGGTGCTGAGCTTAGCATAAAATCTATTAATCAAAACGGAGCTGTGGATTCAGATGATGATACAAGTGATGATGCCAACCTTATCAAAATCAAATTCGGACCACCCGAGGTTATCCAGATTGTACCACCGCCGGATTTAACCAAGAAGTACGCGGGAGCTGAGCCAAGGAAGGAGCCAGAGATTCCTGAAAATCATGATCCAGTCGATATACAGGGTTAGAGCATCAAAGTGAATATTAGTATCTATTGATTGAGCGTAGTATGTACATATATGTATATGCGTTGACGCTGACCGATCATTTATTTTTTAGCTCAAGAAATGTACGACGGTGCTATGGAGTTACTAGGTCCTTCAGCTGCCAGAACTGCTACAAGTGTCCAAATTTTGACAAGTGTTGGGAAATCACAGAATGTTGAGCAAGCGTATCATCTTTTACAGCAAGCTTCTTTACGAGGTCATAAGAAAGCGATGGAGTTAGTGGCATGGGCCCAGCTAGTGGGACCCCTTCCGTTGGACGTTCTTGGAGCTAAAGAAAAATTTGAGAAGCTTGCAACCGAAGGTTACCCAAATTCTCAAACTGTAAGTTATTTGTATTTATGAAATTGCCACTGAATGCATTTTAATTATTTTGTCTTAGAGTTTCAGTTATTTTATGTGGTTGACTTTTTATGATATTTGGATCTAAATTACTGTGTCTTTTGAATTTGCAAGGCGATTGGTTTTCTGCATACAAATGGGTTAGGCGTTCCATTGAGTTCCGCTCTTCCTCTTTTGTACTACACATTTGGAGCTATGGCTGGATCAGCTTGGGCTCAGATGGCTTTAGGATATCGTTATTGGGGCGGCATTGGGGTGTCTGTTAGCTGTGAAAAGGCCCTGGAACAGTATAGAAGAGTTGCCGCTACTGTGGCATCGGAAGTGAGCGCTGCTGGAACGGGTCCTGCAATTCAGCGTACTAGACTTCTGGACGAACTGGAAGGCACAGGAAATTCCAATGGGAACGTTCTTAATTCCGATATTCTTGACTACTACACTATGCTGGCTGAACGTGGGGATTTGCAAGCACAGGTAGACTATTTTGGTTGCTTTATATTTTTCCTGTACTTTTTATGGAGATGGAGAGAAGCGTACAACTGTTAGTATAAGTAAAAGCATGAATATTAGTATAAGTATAAATTATTATAAATAAATAATGATGTTGTTTTTAATACAAACGACCAAATGAACGCATGCACTGATTGTTGGTGGAATTTGATTGTGACAGATTGGTCTGGGCCAACTACACTTTCAAGGCGGGCGCGGAATTTCTCCTGACCATCACTTGGCCCTACGTTACTTTCAAAAAGCAGCGGATTCTGGTAGCGCGGTAGCAATGGCTTTCTTGGGGAAGGTACGTATTACTTATTCTTGCACTATTTATGCTACATTTTACAAATTCATGCTAATGTATTCGTGTAAGTAAAAACAACTATGAAATAAATAGTTTAAAATATGCTTGATTACATGATCATTTTCAACAGATGTACTTGGAGGGGAACGACGCTGTTCAAGCTGACAATGCCACTGCTCTTCGATGGTTCCAACGAGCTGCAGACCAGGGTAGTCCAGTGGGTCAAAGTGGACTTGGCTTGATGTATCTAACTGGGCGTGGTTTACCTAAAGACCCTTCCAAAGCGATGCATTACTTTACTATGGCTGCTGAACAAGGTAGTTGGAACGTCTTTTGCAAAATTGGTATAAACATTAAATGTTAGCGATGCCTCATATTTAAATGTACTGATCATATCGTTTAATTTTTCAGGTTGGGTTGATGGCCAGTTGCATTTGGGCAACATGTATATGAGTGGAATTGGGGTGAGAAGAGATTACCAGCTTGCGGCCAAATACTACAACCTGGCGGCACAGTCCGGGCACATTTTGGCTATTTACAATCTCGCCCAAATGCATGCCACTGGCACAGGTATGATGCGTTCGTGTACGGCGGCTGTGGAATTGTACAAAACAGTAGCAGAACGGGGACGTTGGGGAATCCTCTTAGCAGAGGCGCTGAATGATCACCAGGAACGAAGATTTTCGCAGGCATTGATCAAGTACTTGCTCTTGGCTGAATTGGGATATGAAGCAGCGCAAAGCAATGCTGCGTTTATTTTAGAAAGAGGCGAGGTTGGAATTGAAGTATACGAAGCTTTTAGTAAAGATGATTCAGGTACGCTACGTCAGGAACGTTCAGTAATAATAAATAATAATACATACATTCGTACAAACAATACAAAAAATATTACGTGTTAACAAGCTAAAACAACTGCATCTGTTTGGTTCATTGGTTTTGCAGAGGATGGCGGGGTCAAGCAGGAACCTTTGAAACCCAAGGACATTAGTGGCCTTGAAGGATCACAGGCGATTCTTTCTCGTGCACTGCAGTACTGGGGAAGAGCAGCAGCACAGGGTTATTCGCATGCTCGAGTTCGGCTGGGTGATTACTATTACTATGGCTGGGGGACACCAATTGATTATGCATCTGCAGCGTCCCACTACAGACTAGCATCGGAACAGCAGCGAAACGCGCAAGCTATGTTTAACCTTGCTTATATGCATGAACAAGGTTTAGGGTTAAAACAAGATCTTCATCTCGCAAAGAGATTTTACGACATGGCTGCCGAAACTAGTGCAGACGCAAAAGTTCCTGTGGCTCTGGCACTCATGAAGTTATCTGTTGTGTCCACGCTGCAATCTATCGGTGCTTTAGACTTTAGTTATAACGAAGAGTTCAATGCCATCCTTCAACCATTAATCACATTTGGTCCCAATTGGGATTTATATTTACTCACGGTTTTGGTTGGCATTCTTGGCATCATGATCTACTTCCGGCGACCGAATCAGTAATTTACCCGTGTCCGTAAGGAAAGAGACTAAGCTACAAGAAGCAAGTGACAAATATAGTTTGCGTCATCAGTGATTTCTCCATGAATTTTGAGAGCGAGTACCAAATGAAACATTAACTTAAAAATAACAAAAGCAAAATATACATACTTCTGACGACTACTAAACTAATTACTGTTACTCTTGTACATCTACTCGGTTTGGACTTTTAAGAGTATCATTGATTGTCTAGTTAATACTGTGCGTTTATTCGTATCAGAAGAGTCAAAAAATAAGAATAAACGCTGGTTAATTATTGTTGTGGTTGTTTCTGATGTAACTGTTTGGTGTATGTGCTTATATCTGTGCATGTCGTAAGATAACTATATTATTAAAATTATTTTTTAACGTTTTTGTCCATTGTGATTTGCCGTCTGGAAGGGGAGCGATGTGTCAGCGATAAAATAAATTTAATAATTATGAAATGTTTCCACTCCACATTCTTTCGTGGAATTCCTTCGAAATCGTAATGTTATGAATATTACGTTCTGTACTTCAAACGAGTACAGCTTCGTCTGGCATGTTGTGTTCTTCGTTCAAACGATTTTAATAGTATTGTCATTTACTGTCTGTTGTGATTCACAATATGTATAATGTTCGCAAAAGTTGTCAATTTTACGTGTGTTAGACAAATCATCCGACGTTAGATTAGATAGATGGGAAAACCAAATAAAATTAGTACTTCACTTTGTTTAGTTTTCTAAAAATAACAAATTGTGAGTCACGATGTGAATCATGTGAATGTATTTTTTTTTATTTTACCGACGTTTTCACTGGACCATAGAAGTGAAAGCATTGTATTTTGTAACTATAATACAAATAATAATGTTTACAATAATACAATGTGTTAGAAAAGCATTACAGCAGCCCAAAACTGCGGGTGCGCATTGTAATGAATTAGTCAAAAGACGATAACACGACAAAAACAAAAAAGACGATCTTCGTTTGAATTCTTTATTTCATACGTACAGCAGAATCTAGTGCCAACATTTAAATGTGTATAGGTTCGTAGGTTTTCAATTTGTACCTCTACAGTCGACTCTCTCTATAACAGTCCCCTGTATGACAGTACTCTCGTTATAACAGCAGCAAAAAATGCTCTCCTCAAAATCTTTTTCCATTTGTTAACATAGAAATGTCTGTTCTCTATAACAGTTTTTCGCTATAACAAGCGAAATTTGATGATTTATAGTAAACTGTTATAGCGAGAGTCGACTGTATATACATTTGAACTTACTGACTACTTACTGCGGATGTAGGCAATTTTGTAGGAGTGTTCGCAGTCTCCTAGGCACTGGACACGCTATTTTCTGTACAAATTATGTGCATGGACAAATTACTGCCGTTTATACGTTGGTAACAATTTACATTGATTAACTCATTGCAAAGTATTGCAAGGGAAATAAACCATTGCAATGTCATACTGTTTTAACCTATACAAGTGACCGAAACTACATAATATGAAGAGCTAGTTCACAATTGAATCATCTACAATTTCCACAACATTTTGATAGCTTGGACAATGCCGACATCCGCGTAAATGAAGTACAGGAGACCCCCGAGGGTCATGAAACTAAGGGCATAAACGCTCGCGATGGCAATTCTAGGGATGGTCTTCCCAAATACGGATGGGCGAACATAATCCACCACAATGGCTTCGATGCCCCTGGTGAAGAAAAATAATTCATTTACTTCGTTCAAACAAGCCTTGATTTCATTGCATAAACATGGTGACAAAACATCTAATATATGTAGATGCGCTGTATAAAGTCCTCGTTAGCAGTTATAGGTACAATACATAAGACGTAGTAAATTCTAAACCTGACCATTGGTCAAAGTATCGCACAGTCATAAGCATTAGGAGCCCACTATAATTATTCACACCAAAAGGTATGAAAAAAGAGCTCCCAAATAGCCAAACTGTGCATTTTACTGTAGTTAAGGTTCAAAGAAATCTGTTTAAAATCCCCCGGACTGGAAGTATACTTCTACGATCTGAGGTTTTCCAAACACCTTTTGGCATGATTATTTTGTACTAATCATGGTTTCAAAGAACTAGCTACGTCAGTTGCAATTCCATCCGTGGTTTAAGATCTGGCAGTAAACACGGCAAAAACTGGAAAATGAGTTGTTGTTAGGTTAGGTTATACGGTTCCAGAGCAAGACCTAAGAAGGCCCTGTTCCTTCACCACTGGAAATGCAACTGAAGATGGCTGCAAGGCTGCGTGTAACCGTTTGAATTCTTCAGGAGCGTTTTTCCTGTTTCAGACAGGTTCGATCCTGTCAATTCTTTCATTTTTCCCTTTTTATGCATGACGGAACAAGCACAATTCTTAAGGCCTTTTTGCTAGTGTTGTTATTAGTGCCTCTTACCAATGCGAGTGAAGGGTGATTGTTAAGGCCAGGAGAGAATCCATGATGGGAGATGGATAAATAAAGGCCAATGGAATAATCGGGACCATCGCTCCACTGAGAGCTCGTTCGGCTGTCCATAAAGTGACATGATTCCCATGTGAACTTCGACTTTGGACCTTCACCAACGATTCTGAGGTCAAGAATTTCTGATCATTACTCTTGTTCCAAGTGACCGGACCTTGGGAGGATGACAATTTTGAGATTTGGGACAAAATTGTGGGTTGTGACCCCGCTAGAGTCCGAGGTAAGTACTGTCCTATGGGACCGCGGGCTGCACATTTTCAACAAAGAAAATTAATTTTTTGATTTTTAATAATTTGCTACCACCGTCGGAAGTTTTTATCATGGTAATGGGTGCTTCTGATTAAAATATGGTTGAATGATTAATAATTAAGAAACCCTCCGAAATTTACTTACCACAAAGCACAGCTCGACGGAGCAGCAGCGACATTTTTAAACCTTAAGTCTGACCTTTTTGATTGTTCAAAAATTGATTATTTGCACTTATCCTCCGGTTCGGGACGAATAAAACAGTGCCGGATTCCAAATGCAGAAGAATTATTTTCGTTTTTAATGAAACACGAAATTCATCTCATCACCTGTTTTGCCTTTGACTGGCTGTTTTTCCGTAGTAAATTTTATAGTTGCCACCAACGTAGAAATAATTTGAGATATGTCGGCGTACAGATGGCGACAAAAGCTTTCCAAGGATTCGATTTTGCTGTAAAATATTTATGCTATATAAATGCTCCTTCTCCCGGAGTAATTTTAACTTTGAATAATTGTTTTAACAACCATCAACCATTAATTAAATTCGCTCCTTTTTCTGGAATTCGTGCGTTAAAACCTAAAACTGTATTGAATAATCGCTTGCAGGGGTGCCCACGAATTTAGGTATCCGGGTCACTTTTACCATTTTAGCCGCGCCAATGGTCACCAAAATATTTGGA
>JAQGBT010003179.1:0-20583 GCA_034698585.1 Disparrhopalites patrizii | reverse complement strand
TACATACCTATGTACATAGTTACAGTTACGCATGCACCGGTTTGCAGCAATAATATACTTATGTATGTGTATTAACTCCGCAAGAAAACGTTCCACGACTGGGAAAACATATTGTAAGTCCACATTTTGTATAGATTTTTTATAATAGGAGAAAGTAGGGGGAAATAGACCAACAAGTGCTGCTTAATACAATACGAAAATCGCAGAGCTCGTGCGGATTTTACACATTATGGAAAGACGCGCATGTTAACGCAGTAGATCTGCGTGTTAAATGGTAAAGTTGTATAATTAAAACGTTGAAACAAGAAACAATATGAGACTTGAAAAATCACTTTAGCAGGTGACTGTGTAACCAAGTTTGTGTACGTGTGACGGTACTTAAAAAGTATTATCGGACTGTGGGAGTGGGGATATACATATGTATGTATGACTTAAAATGTTGAATTTGACTCATTCGGAATGAACAATGAAGGCTGCGACATTTGTTACTGAACACGGAGTAATGATATACAATTTAATAAAAGTCTTCCCAATTTTTAAATTAAAAAAGTAATCGTCTTTTTTTATTATTGCTTTAAATTGCATACTTGCTATTTATTTCGTTTGTGGTACCAACTCATTGATGTTGGATCTAGTGTCCAGCGATTGCTACTGCCACCTTATACTCAGTAGAAACGGAAGAGGCTAGAATTTGATAATGTCCAGCATAATGAACTCTATTTTATTAAAGCTGTTTGCGTTCCTATCCTACACGTGAAACATTGTATACTGGAATGTAATTACATGAATTCACTTTTTCTGCCAACCAAGAAGACCGCTGCAAGCTTTAGTGATCACAACACGGAAAAAGTAAATGTATAGCTGAACTACGAACATATTCCAAGTAAACACAGAAGTACATAAGTATAAGTATACGATACTAGAAACATCAGAGAAAGAGTTGCGTGTATATCACGACATGCTCCACGAGTAATTGTCATAATTCAGAAGGTAATGCAGCCAATAACATTACAACCTAAAACTCAGATTGTATGAGTCGCTTCGTTCAAAACCAAGCACTTATTCCAATTAGTGGTAATTCCTGCCGGGGCAACAAAATACTTCATTTCTGAAAATAAAAACAATTCAAATAGAACTACTCAAACGTTGCTCCATCATAAATATACATACATATAATTGAAACATCATATCCGCTCTAGCCCACAAAATGCGACATAACTATAGAAGAATGTGTACCTGCAAAACTTCTGAAAGTTAATAAGCCAATGAGAATTTAAGGATCGCTGACCTACCTAAAAATTCATTCGGTGGCAAGACACTTGGCCATACTTCTTGAACACATTCGCAAACTTGTTGAAGAAGGTTATCGAAGGCTCCTGAGAGCTGAAGAGCAAGATGATCCAGCCCATGAATCCATGCAGCGGGAACAAAATTCTCCACGTCAGGCTTGATTTCCATCGTGGCACGTTGACAAGTTTCCCACAAATGAGCAATGATGGCGATGTCTTCAAAACGCGATCCCTCTTTTAATGAGTAAATTTTTCGTTGCATTTTCCTCGAGTTCTTGCCTGTGCGGTATGTTCTTCTGTAATTAGCAAAATTTCAATTTATTATAGTAACAAAAGTAAGTACAATACGAATCTGTGCACCTTAATGAGTTGTAGTGTAGTGAACAAAGTACTTACGCTGTAGATGTAGACATTGAGGATCGAACAGATGTAGTCGTAGATACACTTTCAGTATCTGAAAAATTTCCACAGTCTTCTCCATCCAAAGGTTGCAGGGCCTTCAATTCTTTTACAACTCGAAGTCTGAGTAAATACTTTCTCACTTCTGTTTGCATCCCATAACAAATTTCTAATAGCGTATTTCCTGCGACTTTTAATTCTTCAATCAATTCCTGTTCGTTTACTTTTTTGGCAACTCCGGCAGCTTTTTCCCATCTTCTGGCTTTAATGTAGGCTTTCATGGCATCATGACCATCTCCAAGATGGTATTCCAGAACTTCTCCTGCTGCTTCAAAATTCTGATATCCAAAGAAAATGCAAATAATTTTTAAAATTAATAATGGACCCCTGTACTGCAAATCTCATACATAAAGTACCTTTACCTTTAAGTCTTCTAGGCAACTGGCGAGTGTTCTTAAAGCGTCACCTCGCTGTTTTTCATCCGGCAAATCTTTTATAAATCCTAAAGCAGTAACCCAGTTTCCAGATTTAGCGTAGCAAACAATAGCTTTCCCCAAATTATTTCCACGACAGAAACACACTCCAGCTTCTGTGAATTTGTTTGCATCCTCAAATACTTTTCCGTATGAACAATAAATTTCCTCTAGTAGCGTCTTCACGTTTAAAATAACTTCAGAAGTTTCATTCTGCTTTTGAATAAGATAATGTATGACGACTTGATGTACTTTGTACCTTTCCACATACTTGATTATTTCATCCAGAGATGATTCAGGAATTTCTAGAAGACTTCTCACAGCTTTATTGTACCGCCTCAGTTTTTGATCTATGGTGAATTTTAATTTTATCGAAGGTAAGTTCTTGTATTCATTTAAAATGGGGATGTATTCCTTCGGATCTTTGTTAAGGCAATCTGCAACTAAAGATGTTAAACTCAGATTGTATGTACCCAACGCCGCTTCGTACAGTGTCTCCGGATTTTCGCAGTAAAATCTAAAATAAATTACACTTGACATTTATATAAATACGAAATACAAACAAGAAAACACGGTTAATTAAGTACTTTAAATATACACAGTTTGGGTAAAACAGAATTTGTATCTTAAGTTTGCTCACCCTAAGAATTTTATTCTAGACTTGGCATCCTCACGACTGGCTTCGGCGACCGAGATCAGTGGAGATAGGAGGGCCTCCTCGTACAAGCCTAGCTTTGCGATTACAGCTAAATATGGATGTATGAACTTTTTCGTTGAGGCTTCATTAGTATTTTCCTTTAATTTGTCTTCCAAGATGGTTTTAATGAGTTGCACACAATCTGCATGCGATTCGTTTAGATCTGTGATCATTAAAACTAATGTGTGTGAATCTTTGACGTCTTCCAAAAACAGTTGAAGGATTTCTTTCAAAGCTTCCACTACATTCTCGGGGTTGTCGTGATTCGCCAAAATTTTGAGC
Source organism: Disparrhopalites patrizii (assembly GCA_034698585.1). NCBI lineage: Eukaryota > Metazoa > Arthropoda > Collembola > Symphypleona > Sminthuridae > Disparrhopalites > Disparrhopalites patrizii. Next base: position 17,443 of record JAQGBT010003179.1, on the reverse strand, counting down.
TGACTAGCAAGAACATTAAAATCTAAACGATGTCTGCGCATGGCTAACATGACCTCGTTGAATTTTTGTTGCTTTAACAAAACGTCCATCGACGAAATCATGAGAGGACGAGGAGATATTGTTTCGAGATTTCCTCGAGGTATTATTTGAAGTTGCAACGACGGCTCAAATATTCTGTTTCTACAACAAGATAGAATAATAGCACCTTTTTCAATCTTGCGAGAATATTTTGCAGAAAATTGTTCCCCCGTATTCTGGTTATTTTTGTGAAGTTGCAGAATGTCTTTCTTTTCAATAATTTCTAATGAGCCTTGATGAGTCGTTGCAAGGAAAAAATTTTCAAAAGTTTCGATAGAACTGCAGTCACTTATCAACTTTCCAGATTTGCCTTCGTGGAACCAGTAAAGTTGCTTCGTCAGAGGGTCGAGTCCAAATATCAGTAATGTATTCTCAGTTACCTCGTCACAAATGAGTAAATATTGAAAATAATGCACAGAGTTCGGCAGTCTTCCCAACATAATATTTGGCATCACACAAAGTTCTTGCAAAAGTAGAGTTCCACAACGTTTTTGGATCAGTAAATATTTAGTCTCTGCATTGTTTCCTCCAAATAATGGCATTATCGCTTTGGCTCGAACAGAAAGGGATGAGTGAAGATTCATGTGTACAGACGCAATTTCCTTTGGGCACTCAGCATCTAAAAACTGGTTGTTAGATATCTCAAATACAAGAATGTCCCCATTGTTAATGCACGCCAGTTGAGTTTTTGACGGCCAAACCCAACTGTAGCAGGCCTGCAAATTAATGTCATCCTTTTTGTATACGCACGAAGCTATTTTGTGGAGGGAATTCCCAGAATGACGGAAGAAAACTAGTTCTCCGTTGGTGAGCACAGTAACTAAGCCATCCCAGAAATTGGGAACCATGATTTCTTGAATGTTTCTGCTCACAGTTTGCTAGATTTTGAAACCAAAGGGAAGAAGGTAAAATTATTTGTTTGATTGGTGTCATTGTTGATTTAGAAAATAATTTAATTAAAGTTACCGAGCTTTACCTGAAACATGCAATTCGGCGGAGGGGCACAAGTATCCCTAAATGGTGTGGCGTAAAATGACGGCCCATTCAGTGAAGCTGCAAGTCCCGATCCGCTTGAATTTCCTTTGGAAAATGTCAGGGTGAAGTCGTAGACAACATAACATTTATCGATACCGATCAAATGAAACCTAAAAAAACATAATACAGACTTCTGAACTTCAAAAATATTTCCGCAAATACTTAGGGTATAGGGTTGTATTCAATTAGGTTGGTATTTTTCATCGTTCACACTCAGGCCCTGACATTTTTGAGTGACTGACGATTTCATATTCAAGTTGAAAAGTTTCCGACACTCAACTCACTGACTGCATTCACCTGAATTGCTTGTGCGTTAGTAAAGTACGTATGAAGGATATGCAGGAAAACGACTTAAGACCGAATATGACAGTGGACGAAAAGAAAACTTTGCTGCATAAGCGTATTTCTACGGAAAACGTTTTTTTACAATTGTTTAAAAATATTACCGCTAGCATCTTAGCAAAAAAGTAACGCCTTGCAAAGCCGTAGTGTATCCGAGCTTTCATGAGAAAATCTCTATTTTCAAAAATATTTATTTAATCCCTATTGCTTCTGTATCCTTCATATGGCAAATTCATATGGCTGCGCGAACTAATAGTAACTCCTTGTGGTCTTGCGAAACAAAATTAAATGTATTTACATATACTTCGATTTTTTTAAAACATAATGCACAATTCGAAATATTTCTGACTGAAACGATTGACACAGTGAAAGTGCAAAGTCCTGGTGCTATGAAATTTGCTATGAAATGTTTTCGTGAAACCAACTGCATCTTTGTTAGTGAAAATCAGTGTAAGGTATAGATTAATAGCTTATGAGGTGCATGTTTGTTCACTCGTGTGAGTGTATTTGTGATTAGTGAGTATGAAGTGAGTTGAATACGCTCAGACTCACGCGCAAAACTCAGCATAACACCCACTCGACTATGAGTAGGAGTGCAGAAATACGAAATCCAACGTGAAGACCACCTAGTTGTTGTACCTACCTGTAAGGAAGTTCCAAGTCCCATGCAGCAAACGTGACCTCCAAGGTATTCCCGCTTTCTTTATGATTGGAACGTGGCGGTAAAATCGTTTTCTTGCACATCCAAGCATAATTAGAACGGATCCATAATTCCACGCTTGTTCTTTTTCGCAACGCCAGGACGTCGGACGATGAATTCCACAGAATATCTAGCACTTCCTCCCTTTCCTCCTCAGCTACTCTGTCTGCGAAGGGCTCGAAACTCGAACGAAATAAACCATTAAGTTCTAAAAATGTGATGGTTAATTTCTGAGATGGTGTTACGGCCAAAGTCCCAATTAATCCTCCAGAAGGCTGCCAAATCAAGGAATGACTAATAACCTTAATAGCATCTTCAGTACTTGCGTAGAACTTGCCAGTTTCGTCATAAAAGTTAATTTTTCTTCTCTCTATAAATGTTTCAAATAGATTATAAATAATAAAGCAAAGGTAATTCTTCTCTCGTTTATTTTAGCAATGTAAATATTTTGAGTCAAGATTCAGGATTTTGAGTCAAGATTCAGAATACATAATTGCAAATGCAAATATAACTGCATAATTACATAATTTCAAACACGTGTATAAAGGTACCGGTCATCTGATTGTGAGTAAGCAGATTCGCAACAGATTTTTTTTACCTCCATCAAAACAGTTAACGGCGAAGTAATGACTGTCTGGTCTCCATTGAATTGTCACTTTGTAGGCGTCATCTTTTGCTCCTTCAGGTCTTTGTGGGCTCAATTCTATATTCTGCAGCAGTTCGATGTCAGGTAAAGAAAACAAACTAACAGTTTCTTCTTTTGTGGCCACTGCCAGCAGTCGAGAGTCGGGGGAAACGGCAAAAGCAGAAATGCCGGAAGGAGCAATAAAAAGTTCCTCCAGAATCTAGACAAGAAATTCATAGTTTGATAATACATTACATATACATATTACATACATGCACATACTTTAAAATTAAAACCCTATCCGCATTCCGAACAAATGTAAGGATATTTTTCCAAAGGAAGTAGGTTTTACCCCTGATCCCAACAGCAACTGGTAAAAACCACCGTTGAGAGTTGCCAAGAAGAGAGAATCCGTGACAGGTACGTATACAGTTTGAACGGCCTTGTCCAGCGGGTGCAGAAGCTCCAATTCTTCCGGTGTAAATGAGTAGACTTCCTGAACTGAGTCCTTTTGGTTGGGGAGAATACGAATCACCCTTCCAAAAACACCCTGGACATCCTCCGTCCTATCAATGGCCAGCAAGCCGCTATGATCAGCAGCACAAAACAATGTTGGCGCATGGTACGGCGGCTGAACAAGAAGCTTATTAGCAATCTGGAGATTCCTCATGACTTCACACCTGAAATTGCACCAGATTACACCAAATCACAGCCTTGCTTACAATAAACTACAAATTATTGTAATGGATTCTCACATTGTTATAATTATTTATTACTAAAAATGAGAAAAGGCGAGATGAAAAATTACCTTGTCCGAAGAATCACAGCTACAGCTAATGGTTATTTCTCTTAATAACTTTCTTAATTTCTGCTCTCCACATCAATACCCGGAGCCGGGAAGGGAAGGATACGAAAAAGAGATGCTAGTTAAGTAATAATGTAATGTATCGGCATTGAATTTCAAAGCAACAGTTGTAGCTTTCGGCTTTCACTGTACAGATTTTTCTATATTCGGTACAAATCTCTAATTCTAATGTAGGTTACAGCCACAATATTTGAAAATGCTTTGACCTCTTGACCGTCTTGACTCTTGACTTGACGTTTAAAAGTAAAAATTAAAACAACAGTTTTGTGTCCGGAAAATTACACTTGCTTGCACAGATGCAATTTGCAATGCAATGATGCAAGGAACCTCAAGGAAGATTGAAAATTGAAACAGATCCGAAGGAGCACATGAATTGCATTTTGCAGTTGCAGCGACGATTGCACGAGTAAAAATTTGAAAAGTGCGCCTTTCATTCAAAAGGAAAGCTACCAATCCGGCCTTGTTTTGTGCCCAAAAGGGAGCTCTGTCAGTCTCCTGCCTATTCACAGCCAATCTTTCCCTTTCCACATCTGTCCAATTAAGTTTACCAGGACTCCAGGACATCAATCTTAGATCTGCGCAATAAGTTTACCAGAACATCAGTCTAATTTATTATTTATATTTATTAATTATCGACACCTTAATATTTCACATACAAATCCATCAATTAAAAAAAATCAATATTATTTCTAGACTACAAATGGTGAAATGTCCGGTGTAAACCCCCGGAGTTTTCTAATACGTAATCCGGGCGTTCATTATAAATAATAGTTTTTGTCATTCCCAAACACCCGACCCGGTCTTCCTGCTTCATTACAGCCCGTAAGGAAGTATATGGGAATAATAAAAAGGGAAGCACATGGTGTCTAGAATTTAGAGGGCCGGTGAGAAGGACTTGTTACAGGGACGTTGGAGTGGAGGGCGAGGATATAATTTGTTGTGGACAAACAGTCATTACGGGCTGGGAGAAAACAATTAGATGTGACGTAAATCTATAGGCTCAAATGTCTATTCCTTTGCGGAACCACAGGTGGGCGAAATCCCCTCGTCCTAGCACTTCCACTCCTGCTCTAAGGACCATCCAGAGAAATAAGAATATCCCCTGACATATCCTCTGCACTACACCCGGAACCTTTTCGAGGAGGATGAGGCGGAGAGGAGAGCTTTGAGAAAGAAATGCCGAGTTGGCAGAGTCTTCCACCTGTGCTCAGTTCTATGTCCAATTTAATGTGTAAAAAGTAAACAATCCGCTCAAAATAGATGTGCAAACAAATAGTGAAGGCATACAAATGGAGAGAATCCACCAAAACTCACATGCCAACCAAGCCAAACCAAACCACCTTCCCTTCCCCTCGCACAACCCTTTACTTCCCAGGCACTACGGCCCTATACTCCAGCTATTATCTGGATCCGATCCCCTCTTTTTTTTTTCCAGCAACGCACATAAACGGATACAGTCATGCATATTTTGTCATGTCAATAAGGTCGTGCATATACAAAGACACAAGTATCCCTCGCGACTATGAAAACCAAATCAACAAACATTGACGGCTGGAACATTTCTGGTAACACCAACACTCAGGATTTCCTCTTTTATCTTCGGAGGCAGCTTCATTATCCACCTGTTTCTTCCTCCAGCATGTCTTTTCCTTCTCTTTTCAAACCAACACTTGTGGACATTGGGCCGAAGCCTTTTATTATTCCACCAATTAATACTCATACGAACATCTGATTTTTTTTTCTCCATGATTTTGTTGATAGAAAAAAGGTTGTGAGAATTAATACGCTTCCTCGTACATTGCTTTCACCTTCCCCAGGCCTTTTCCTGGGAAGTTTATATAGTCAGGCATGTTAATGAGTAAAGCAAATCTCACTTGTACAAAGCTGCATAAAAATTGTTTCAAAGCAAATGCTCCAAATCAAGAGGAATAAAGAGTGAATAAATGAGCTGGAAGTCCTCCAAAACTAATGTCAGATGTAATAAAGTTGTACCAAAGGGATCATAATGTACTGTGTATATATGTATGAAGGAAGGAAAGGTACTGAAATACGGGCTAAATTGTCAATGGACGCAGAGGGCAGAGAGAAATACATTATTAAACTGGTGCCGGGGTGGATATTTGGAGATTGGCCGGAAAAAGTAAAATCTCGCTCTTGTTTGCCAGAAACAATATAATAGCCTCAATTGTTTATTAATTCTGCCTCATCTTCGACGAGGACCTCCACTCCCCGAGACTTCTGGGCTATAGGCCCCCAAAAAAGGGAGGGAAGGGATGGTATATTACATGCGGCTATAATCTTATGCCTGTGGTAAAAAGGATATTTGTAGCTGGAAAGGTCCTCCATGGTGAGTCTCTGGTGAGTGGCGGGAGTACAAGTGGTTTTAGTGTATTTACTCACAAAGATTTATTATGAGGGAGGGGAAGCCATTGTATGGTGGAGAATATTATGAGAGAGTAAATATGACTGGAGGCATGGACAAGAGCCAAGGCATCCTCCCGAATTAGTCAGCACCAGCCAAGTCTCTCTTCTTCTTTCTCTCTTTCTCTCTCTGTCTCCCTTTCTCCCTTTCTCCCTTTCTCCCTTTCTCCCCGAGATTCCACTATGAAGAGGAGTTGCAAGTGTGTAAGTAGCCCTGATAGAAGTACCGTATGTATATACAGGCCTTATGAAATCAAATATCCTGGAATATGATATATTGAGAAGCAGAGAGTAAATCCTCTGCCCCCAGCCAAGAGATTTAGGAGCATATGCAAGGTCTAATGGGGAAGTTCTGATATTTTATTAGGGAGACTTTCCACAGTTAATATAAGAGATTCCGTATATATGAGAGATTTTGTAGGAATTTCACTCTGAGCTATTGTGTTATTGGCTCTTTGGCAGCCCTCCGACGACGGATTTTCTCCCCGAATTGGCCACTATTAGCATAGATATTGATGCTTCAAGGCCTTTTAGCTCTTCATCAACAACTCAGCCGCTCTAGACACTTCAACCGCCCCGGAAGGTCGTCAGCCTCACTTTATTCTCTTGGCGAGAGATTTTTATTGTTCAATTCGTTTTGTTCTTCGCTTTTAGATAATGACAGAATTTGTAGAGCATGCAGGGATTATGCATGTATGTATTTACATGCGCAGAACGATTTGTTTTGAAAAATACTAAATTGTATTTAATTTTACATAATTGCGTCCATTGACAGCTAAGCGGAGTATGCGGGACGATCATTTGTAAAAAAGCGGAATGTGAATAACGGCGGAAAGCTCTTGTGAAAGTTGAAGCAGTGTGAAATTCCCATACCTTCGCAGTGCAGAGAAATGAGAGAGAGAGAGAAAAAAGTCGTGAGAAACTTTTGTGTTGACAGAAAAATTTGTCACCACAATGCCATTCTCTTGTGCATGAAGCTTAGATGACAATTATGTGACAACTTATTAACTCTGACATTCTCCTGTTAATGAAAACCTTGGGCAAACATTTGGATTTAACTATGCACACGCACACATTGAGCGGAGACGACTAGTAACGGCCTTCAAGTATTTAACTTGGAATTTTTTTACAAACACTCCCAAAGTACTAATCCTCAACTGGCTCTCCTCTAAGTGACTGTCTGAATAATTCCAACTGTTTTTGACACCATCTACATGCATGGGAAAGAGCGGGTAGGAAGTGAGGAAATTCACAGGTACTTACAAGACAATGCGAGCTCTTTCCTTTGGAGCAAGTCGTCAGTGTGTAGAACCCTTGAGAGAAACATTTCTGAGAAAATCTAGTTAGCGCAATTAACTAACCCCTTTAACCTTCTATAAATAGGCATTCAGCTGATACAAGAATATTTTTACCACGCTTGTGTTGATGGTAGAATTGAAAGAATATCAATTTTCACTTGTTCTTTTTCCATCTCCCATTTGTTCCCTCAATTTTCGCACCTAATTCTAATCATCTGGCGCTCTTTCTGCACTTAATCAAGTCTATTCAACTTATGGAAAAACACTAATCCAAAGACCGGATCGACCCTGACGAAATCCTCTGTTTTTATTTTCTCCTCGCTTTTTTTATTGAAATCCCTCCGTATAGAAACCAACAATAAATTCGGTGATAAAAAAACTTTTAATCCGAATTATTTCAATCTTAAAGTACAATTGACGGTGATTATGCAAAATCTAAAGGTCCGTTTGTCCGAAAAGGAGGCGGGCAGCGGCTGGGGAAGCTGTAAATGGTGTGATTGTGAGCATGTGAGCGGGCTTAAAGGGAGTTGATTGTCTCCTAATTTAATGATGATTGACATAAATCGGTCTTTTCACGTCTCTTTATTGTCTCCTCAATCTCTCGCCTCACCAACGATCCCTTTGAAGCCCAAGCCCAGCCACACACACATGCATGAGGGACCGACTGAGAACTGCAACATTTTCTTGTTCCTCACATGCAAATCCCGCAAAGGACATGTTTGACAGGAGGCAGCGGGATCATAAAGTGGAGGGCGCAGAATAAAAGGGAGAAATACAGAAGCTCGGAATGATTAACCCGCATCGGCAGTGTGCGGGAGCTGTTGCCTTGGGGCGGGGAAATCCCTCGTGGTAAACAATTCGGAATGTATTCCTAAAACAATGCCTTAACATGTCATTCATGGGTATAATAATGAAAGGCGGAGGACGTTCCGAAGCCCACACCGAGGAAGAATCAAGTCTCCGGGTTGAACACGGCGCCTGGATTGGGAATTGAACAACTCACTGGACAGTGTGCCACAGAGAGAATGATCGCCATGCCGTAGATTGGACTGACAATGAGAATATCTCGCATAAGGCCTGCATAATGCGGATTTTGTCGTTGTGGTCCTCCCGCTTGCTGTACGGGAGTCAGCTATTATTATAAACAGAATAAAGCATGTATTCGGGATGGGAACATGAGCCCATTTGACTGGATGGGGACTTAGCCCGATACTGGCTGGGTAGTGTGTCCTACAAGGGATTTGACAATAAAGAGCGAGCAACTCACCACCAGTCACTCAATAGACTTTTGAGCTACAATGAGCGCCTTTTCATCTTCAACACAGCGTGAAATCATCCGACAAATTGCACTAAAGCTCTCCTCCATCCTCTTTCTCTCTCTTTCAATGTATTCAAACCCTATTTATATACACATCTTTCATTGTCCATGGGGACGGCAATCATCCACTCCCTTTCTCCCGTCTCCGTCTCTCTCTCTTCCTTTTCTATCTCACTCTCCCTCTCTCGCTGTCTCTGTCTCTCTCTGTCTCTCTCTCTCTCTCTCTCTCTCTCTCTGATGAACGCCTGTCTGGGGAATCTCCTAGCCATCCCTCCATGAGATCCGAATGGGTTTAAAGGCAGAGTTTCCCCCTTCTACGGATCCATACTTTTTGTAGCCACAGAGAAGAGCGAGCGAGAAAGATAGAAAGAGAGAGAAACGGAGAGTGTGAGAGATGGAGAGAAAGAGTCCAAAGTTAACAAGTTGATCATTGGCAAGTAAATTTCGTTTATCACTCAATCTAACCAAATCAATTTAATACGCCCCAAACATTTTGCTTTCATGCAGTGGTTGCGAGGGATGAAAAGGCCCTGTACAAACTCACCCCCTCATGGGGTGAGTTTTTCCACACAGGCCCATTATGTTCTTTTCTCGTTAAGAGCCTGGCACATACCCCGCTCAACTCTTTTTTCTCTCTCTGTACATATGCACATAAATATGTACAGGCACACTTTGATGGAGAATAAAAAAGATGTATCACCTGGGGAAACCTGGGGAAGTTTATTAAAATCAATTTGGGGAATAAAAATACAAAGTGACTGTCATCCAATTAGAGTTTAATGAATTGGAGCATGTATTTGCATTTTTTTAGCCCAGTTGGTGTGTCCGGCCTCGTGCTGGTTCCTCCTCCCCCTCGTCAGAGGTGAAAGCAAATAGAGAATGTACGGGTAATGTTTGAGGATAATTGCATTTTGAGAACTCGTGAATAATTATTTCACTTGTCCTATTTACATATCATTATGCCTACAAGTGCGCTCTGCTTCTATTTATTTACTTTTGGAGAATTAAATAATTTGTACACAGAAGGAGGGATCTAGTCATAGCTGGCGGATTTACACCTTCCATGGAATCCCACGGAAGGTAAACAATCCGGAGAATGTCAAAAAACCAAAGGGAGATCCGGAGTAAAGGGTCTCAACCAATTTTGTTGTACCCTTGACCCTTGACATGAATATTTCGGGAGAAGAGGAAATGTATGAAAAACAAATGCGTAAACAAACCAAATGTGAATGGGAACATTTGGCGCAGGAAACTCCCATTCAATAGAATCCTCACTGCTACTGTTCATGATAGTTTGATTGCGTGACGAAAAAATGGCACACGACCTTTTAGTTGTAGTCCGGCCACGCTTTGTTTTTCCGGCCGATCACCTTCCGTGATATTTGATGCTAATCGAGATGTTTCAAAAGTAAAACAAAAAAAAGAGCCATACACGTGAACAAATATATAATACAGCGTTACGGGCATTTTTATATAAATTATTTACGGAACCAGCAATAAAGAATTCAGAAGCCAGGAAACATAAAGATCACAAAGGTGAATAGAAACCACGAGAGAAATGTGACTAGTGACTGCTCAAAAATATTTTGGAGCTAGCAACACAATGATAAAAAACGGAGACCTTGTACAATTATAAAGGTGTGGTGTGTGACAGTGGTTAAAATAGAAAATGATAATTTTTTGGGGAGTTTCACAACAACATTTTAGCTTCTCTCTCTCTCTCGTTTCCAAACTTTCTCTTATTCTGCATATGTACATATTATGTAGAGGAGCACATGAACATGACTGATTGTGTAATAAGAGAACTAAAAAAAGTGGGGAAGAGATTCATATGCTTACATAATAATAAATGGACAATGCCCTGACGAAGACACTCTAACCTGACTGCTACGTGGGGCTTTTGCTCCTAGATCAGCTTCCATTTAAAGGGAGGAAGAGAGGATTGATAATGGATGGGCTACATGAAAAGAGGTGTGAGTTGGAGGGCTTGGTTCACTTTACACACCAACAAAGGCCCAAAGGCCCAAAAGGAGAGGAACTTCCTCTATTTCTATTCACCTATTCATCCTCAGCCCAAAAAACAGACGATAGGGTGCCCCTGCCCAAAAACCTTTTTATAAAACTCACATATGTATCTTCCTCTCTCTCTCTCTCTCTCTCTCTCTCGCTCTCTCTCTCACTCTCTCTCTCTCTTTCCTCATCCTTTATTTATGTATCCATGTCCATCATTTACATGCTATGCCAACGACTTTGTCCCTCTACCCTTTCACATGAAGGTGGGACATAGGTGTACGTCAGAGCGTATTTTTTAGACGTTTCCCCCAGCATTGTGGAGCTAGAGGCAGTGGGAACTCTTTGTCACCTTTGTCAAGGAGGAACAACATACTTTGCCTAAGTGGATAAGGAGAAAAAGACTTTGGAAAAGCCATGGAAAATTTGTCAAAAGGAATATCCTCAAATGTCTTCTCTCACACCACTATATTTATACTTTTTTTTTGGGACCATTTTTTGTTGGAGGGAGCATTGCATGATTTGGTGGTGGAGGTTTTATTGAGGAGAGACACCTTGTCCACAGTGGGAGCCTTTTGAGGGTGATAGCTCCGCTATTGTCCTCCTCCATGTCTCCTAATAACAGGGGATGGATGAGGGAGGGAGACAGGAGTCAGAGAGAGAGAGAGACACACCAGGAAATTGTATGCAAGGAGAGGGCACCAGAGAGAGAGCGAGAGAGAGACTTGGTGAAAGAGTGAAAGAGAGAGAGAGACTTATGGTTTGTATAAAGTGTATCAAGCACAATTTGGGTAATGATCCATAATGGGCCAGTGGGATTGTGATATATTGTGATTTGCTGACAAAAAGGTGGGAAGGAGGGAGGTGGGAGAATAAAAGCTTGGGCATCCCTGCCTCACCCACCCCATCAATGGACAACAAACAATGAGAGACAGCCTGGCCCCGCAATTCTTACAACAGCCCAACTTTACCTTTACATACAAATCACCATCAAATCCACTTTTACATCCTTTCTCCCTTTCTATTTTTCTACTTTTCTCTCCCCTGCTGTCCACATTTGTCTCCTTGCCACTTTATTTCTCTCTCGCTACTGTCCCGCGGACAAATGGGTGAAACTAGGAAGTAGAAGCTTTTTCATATAAATGCCTATTGATCCCATCCTGTACTTGCTCCTGGCCTTTTCCTGACCTTTTAATGTCATGTCAATTGACAATAAATTGTCACCATTTGTTGCGTAATGCGTGCAAGACACATATCGACCAAATAACCACGGGGGAAGTCCTCTGTCTTCCTCATTTCTCTCTCTCTCTCTCTCTCTCTCTTTCTCCTGTACAATACACCAAGAAATAGAGCTCATTCTTCAATAATGCCACCCCTTGTTCAGCATCATATAGTAATGAAAAAAAAACATTCTATTTTTCCGTTAAAGCCAGGCAATTTTTTTCTCTCAATGAATTCCTATAAGGAGTATCCTGAGGAAATGGTCGGGACCAATCCATGAAATGGCTTAGGAATGGCCCATGAATTATTAATGTCCTTATTGAGAGGCTGCTCCGTATTATTGGGCAACGGATACGCGGCTATTAATGTCTTAGCAATATTTTGTAGAGAAAGTATCCTTCCTTTTTTTCGACATTATTTTTTTTTACTTGATTTATTCGGAAAAAAGGAAAACGATGACGATGATGGGTTACGACTAATATGAATGAGCTGCAATTGGGATTTCTTTAGTAAAGCACATTATTCTACTTGAAGACGGTTCCGGACAATAATAAGGAGCCTCTGTTGTGCTACAAGGATTAATCTTCTCCCGGTGAGGATTAGCTACGAGTAGAGATTCCTTTTCAAGTTTGTAGCATTTTTCATGCCGGACGAAAGGGCGGAAAACTCTTTCTTATTGTTAGTTAGTTTTCCTCTTGTATGAGCTCATCCAGGCCAGGAACTCGTGATCTGATAAGCCAATGTGGTGATTAAATGCATTTCGGTGTTATCCTACCAAATATTTCTCTTCATCCTTCTCCACTTTTCCTTCTGAATTTTCTAAATCTTCCCGACAGATCAGCTGCAACTTTTATTCATCCCGAAAATGCTGTTAGAAGGACGCAAAGTGTGCCGTATGTCTTGCCACATGGAAATTGTACTTCATTCTAATCTTGGTAAAGCGCTGGTTTCCGCGATTTCCGCATTACAAAAGCGTCCATTGTTGAGAAGAAGTATGATTGTATGATGGAAGAGCTGGAGAGTTGGAGATGTGTGAGAGAGAAAAGTGACTCAAGTGTTTTTGAAAAGCTCCATCCAGCCGGAATGGTAAATATAGGCTAAATGTGGTTGATTGCAGGGGATATTGTGATACAAAAGCACCTCTCATTGTCCAAGTGGAACGTGTGTGTGCGAGGGCATTGTGCTTTTTTTATGCAGGGAAAAAAGACGCGTTTCGTGGCCGGCAGACAATATGTTTTGTATTTATTTCTCCTCCCAAGTGTCTGTCTATCCTCCATTCCTCTCTGGTCCTCTCTCAAGTGCTCCTCCGGTTGATTAAAATGTTTAGAGATGGGTTGTTGTAGTCTGTTACACTTACTCCTTATTACGCTCTTCCTACGTCATCTCCCTATGAATGGACTACTCACAATCAGTCAGTCTCGAGTAGCTTTTTTCTCTCTCCAAAAATTCTCTTATGTGTCCCCAACCAAACCCGTGCGGAGGGAGTTCCAAGCCATATCTTGTTAATTCTCCCACTATTCCTTTATTCCTTGACACGCACTTAAAATCTGGGGATGCAATGGAATCAAATGGGTATGAGTGCATATTGAGTGCATATTTCTAGGGAGTATCACGCCGTATGGTGTGACAAGAGCATCTCAGGACATCAGCACTCCTTTTTTTCTATCCTCATTTTTTTGTATCCTCAATTTGTGCTAAAAGTCATTAAAAAAGGAAAAGGACTGGGATTGAGAGGAAATCATCTGTGGCATATGCTTTTGAGAGTATTTTTGGACTCTCGTTGCCATTGTACTTTGGAGCATCTCCGTGAAATGTGGGAAACAAGAAGGGAGCTCTTTTGATGCTCTTTTTATGCCCTGTGTGTGAATGAACGAGAGTCCATTTTCTTTTAATTATCACCTCAGAGTGCTCTCTCCAACTCCCTTTTATCCCTTTGCATCTCAAATGCGCTTCCATCTCTTCCCTTTCCCATCCACCTCACAATCCTCTGACCACATTCCCCCCAATCACCTAACAAAAGCTGTTGAAACTGAAAATAAAAACGTGTGTTTAGTGAAATATTTCCCTTACGGCTTGTCCAAATTGTACGCTAATTGACTTGGAGTATGCTGACTGGGCTATAAACAGATTTTTTGGGCTCTGCCAGACATTGTGACACCTGCGTTGGGAGGGAAAGCCATTCCCAGGATTTCTCTCGATGAGAGTACGCTCAAGGGTATAGAAAAAACAATGTTATGAAAGTGCTCCTCTACCAATTCCCACGGAATTCCCTTTGAACTCCGGTGGAGAGCCAAAGAGGCAGTGGGAGATAATTGATGTTTGTAGCGGGCTGTAATGCCATTTATTTGGCGGACGAGTGTGCGGGGAATGAGGAGTTTAATGAATAATTGATTGCTCTGTTCACGTAATTCAGCCCACCCCCTCCTTGGCATACCGTGTTCGAGCTGATGAGTCCCGATGACCCCTCATTATTTCATTTCCACGGAGAGCTACATCCATCTATCATTACATACCTATTCTGGCACTATAGCGTGTTGAGGGGAACCCCAAAAAGCATTGTACACCTTTGTGTCATGTCTTGGTCCTTGTCATTGCACAAAACATGGACGTGTACAGAGCTGGACGCGTGCTTTTAATTTCAGCCTTTCCACCTAAAACCATGGAACACCCTCCATTTCCGGTTCGTTGCCCATAATTTCCGATTATTGCCCTCAGAGAGAGAGAGAGACGAATTTCGACATGAGCAAATGACGAGACGAGACTCTCACCCGCCTTGTTCGTGCTCATCAACTCTCTCTCTCTCTCTCTCTCTCTCTCTCTCTCTGTCTAGATTTCCCATTGAGTCCAATGTTCCTTGTCTCTCCCCAAAGTGTAATAAGCGTACTGTACTATGATAATGTAAACCAGGATAATCTCTTCATAAATGATGGCCATTGTGGAGCAACGAGGGCGGTAATAACAATCCCTGGTCCTCACTTTCCAATGCTTAAATCTATAATTTGTTCCAAAAACTCCCCGATAATTTCCGCAGATCGAAAAACCCCCGTATTACCCCTACATGGCAAGACGGCGGACAAGACGGCGTAATTGATACGAAGAAAGCCCAGAAGAACACAGGAAAAGAGGAGAAGGAGGCCGGGAAAGCCCAAAAAGGAGTGAAAGGGATATATTCGGAGGGGAAATACAATGGGAAAGGAGAGACAACCCAACCGGTACAATACAAGAATGAGTTTTCAATGAATAATTTAACCTCATAATGATCCTGATCACGAAGGCAAGATAGCGAGACAAGAGAGAGAGAGAGAGAGAGAGAGAGAGAGCTCATGTTATGGATCCAGATGATGACGGTGATCGTGTTCGATTCTCCAAAATGTATACAATATCAACCTGCTCTCTCTCTCTCCCTCTCTCGCTCTTTCTGTCTCTCTCTCCGTCTACGTCTTCCGTCGTCGCTCCAAACATCGCAAAGTTGTCAAAATGCAATTAGATCATGCATGCGTAAGCGCTTGTATACACTTTTATTTTGATGCCCCCAGTTTTCCCCTTTCAGGCAAAGAAAGATACAAGTTGGAAAGATTCATCCTGTACTTTCATATGTATATGCCTCATAAAAGCAATGTTTGTATCTATACGTGCATATATACATACATGCATAAGTCATATGTAGGGACGTAATGGAATTGGAAGAAGGGCTGTAAAGCCGAGGCAAGGAAGATGATGAGGATGATGGAAAAGGGGAAAGGGAAAATTCAAAATTCCCTAGGTACTAGAAAGATCACAAGGCAATGAGAGGAGAGAGAGAGAGCGAGAGAGCGAGAGAGAGAGAGAGAGAGAGAGAGAACAGAGAGAGAAAGAGAAGAGAGAATGGAATGGATGGAGGAGGAGGAAGCGTACATCCTGTGGCTCTCTCTCTCTCTCGCTCTCTGAATGTCTAACTCTCGGTCCCATCTCAATACACAGAGCATTTGTGTAGCAATGGGAGGGTTGAGATTGACTCAGAGATTTCTTTATAGACTGTCTATAGAATGTTGTTGTAATGTTGGGGCTGAGGAGAATCCAGCCAACTCGTTCTTTCTCTCTCTCTCTCTCTCGCTCTCTCTATTTCTCTCTCGTCTCCCTTTCTTGTATGTCCCAGTCCAGTCATTACTTAACTCAGAACTGCCATGGGATGTACATAGGAGAAGAACATTGGAGAGAAGAGTGATGAGGAGGATAATGATGTCTACAGAGGCCTTGTCCTCATCTCCTCCTTTCAGTCCAACCAACGCCAACCACCCAACCATAAGCTGTCCCAATCGTCTGGCCCCAATCCCAATAGCACTAAAACCTTATTTCCTCTCTCTCTCTCTCTCTCTCTCTCTCTCTCTCTCTCTCTCTCTCTTTATTTCCTCCTCATACTGTACATATATTGGATACAGCCAACTATCACCCCTTCAACTCTGGTTTTCTCACAATTATCAATAAATCCAGAGCAAAGGAATGAGAAAAGGGCTACTCTGGCATTCCATCATATCCTTTAGCTTACCTGATGCTTTCACACTTCCGCTTTTCTCCATTTTTTCTCCCTTTAAATCCCTGTTTGTCAATCAACTCCCATTCTGCCCTTAATTTTTTTGCCATCAACAAGAGACCAAAAGCCTCCACGTCAATTCATTTAGTAAACCCTCGCTAACTGATTTGTCTTTGCACTAATTCCAGTTTTCGTGACCCCCCTTGTATTTGCAGATCATCTACCATTCTTGCCTTTTCATTTACTATTGGACATGCATTACATAGGCTGAATAGTAGCTACGAGGGAATTCTTCTCGCCTTTTGAAGCTTGCTGCCCTCATGGCTCGCTCATATCTCCGAATATTCGTGTAGGAAAATGGAAAGCGAATGGAAGGCTAGCTCGCCCATAAAAATATAGCAGAGGCATTTCCCCCAGCCCTTATTATGTGCATCTAATAAATAAGGACTGAATTGGACTTCGGGAGGAGAGGATACGTGGCGGGTGTGCTGGGCTCGGGAAAAGTCAATCTATCTACTTGAGCTGGAGCAATTCTGGAGAAGAACGAGGCTGGAGTGTTATTAAAGTATCCGTTGACAAAGAGTGGAGGAGACGCTCTTTGGCCGGACTGCTGGATGCCGGGGAAAGGACGAGCTTTTGGCCCAGCTTGGGCCTCTGTACGTACGTTAATGTCCTTTCCCGCCTTCCTATTTCATTTTCAAGTCTCGGAGAGAGTTTTTAGTCCAGTGACGACTGGAAGCACTACCCCAGTCCTTGTATTATATTTGGGAGAGAGAGAGAGAGAGAGAGAGAACCTCCTGAAATGACTCTATTTGAACAATTTTCAATTTGAAACGACTGTTTACATAGCAGAGTAGACTCGGGAATTTGCCACGTTTGGTAGTTTCGTCCTGTCCTCCTTAGGTCTCCGCTCTTCACCGTAAACCTACCCTTTCGCCCGTGCTCCCATCTTACCTCTCTCTCTCTCAGGCTCTCTATTTTCTCTCTTTCCCTCTCCCTTTCTCTCCCTTTCTCTCTCTC
>JAQGBT010003178.1:0-20592 GCA_034698585.1 Disparrhopalites patrizii | reverse complement strand
TTAACTCAAAAACATTAATTTAATTCGATATGAAAATTTAACTCAAAAACATTAATTTAATTCGATATGAAAATTTAACTCAAAAACATTAATTTAATTCGATATGAAAATTTAGCTCAAAAACATTAATTTAATTCGATATGAAAATTTAATTTAAAACATTAATTCATTTAACTCATCAACACTAAAGTCCACTATTGATTTAATGCAACATCTGAATTGAAGTCAAATATTAATTTGACTCAAGATATTAGCATTCTGGGCAAAAATAAGCATAAACATTCTTGTAAAGCCTTCCTTGTGCCCTTAACATCCTAAGAACCCTCCAGGGAGTGATGAACTTGAGCATACTTTGCGATAGGAACCACTTACCGAAATTTGTATGAAAAATGGGATATGTATATGTATGTATATTTACATAAGAAGACGTAATTAATTACTCGAGAGCACAAAAAACATATGGAATGTCAAAAGATTTAGTAAAAAGGGAGAAAAGCAAATGCTGAGCATGAACTTTGCAAGGCTAAAAGTATTTGCATGCCTTCTAGTGGTGGAAACCTTTTTTTTTTCTTTTTGCACATGGACATTACACGACTTCGATGACAGGATGATTATCACTGAGTGTATGTGTTTATAATACGAAATGGACTTGGGTGAGTATAATGGTCTTTATACAATATTTATCCTCAACTTCACTCAACTTATGTTTTCCCTATTGTGCTGAGGGATTAAATATTTTTGCACAGGTATAATATACTTGGCCCTAAAAGACTTGTGCTTAATGATGAAAAGGAAATAGAGAGAGAGAGAGAGAGAGACAAGAAAATTTAAAAACCGTGAGTAACTTAGCCTTTCTCTCGATCACTTTTCTTTTAGATTGTGAATATAATTTGGTGGAATGCTCCTCAAAAGTTCACCAAGTATTCTTATTATTATTAACAGAGTGTAAAAACTCCTTTTTGTTTTGTTTTTTCATATGATGATACTTCCAACGTTTTTAATTATTTTCTCTCTCAACACAATTTTTTTCCCAAATGAAACGTGCATCTTTGTATGCATGAGATGAATGAAAAATCATGTCTGCCTATCTAAATAGATATTGGCAACCCCTTCACCAGCCTCTCCAACATTTTGCTACATAAATCATCCCCCATAAGTATGTGTGTCTATGTAGTGGCAGGAATTTTTTATTTTGACCTTTCTTCTACTCCTTTTCAAAGAACCACGAAAAAAAGGGATTTTTTTCGCCATATTTATTTTCAGTTCTTCATGGCTGTTCAGTTTTTGATTGAACAAGCTTGTGCCTTTTTTTGTCCAGGGAAAAAACAATGTGTCATTTAGCTTTTTTAATCCAATTTTTTAATTTGGATTAGTTCAACTACGCGCGAGTGAGCCTTGAATATTAAATACAGAAGGATATTAAATAGAATTTTATATCTCATATTAGCTGTCTGCATTTTATTTCGTCACGAACTTCATTTGATGTAGGTTCAGTAATATTGCAATATTATGATTAATAATTTTTGCCAAAGCTGTTGTTCTGTCAATAGGATTTTTTTTTTGAATTCATTGTTGAAAATTTCAAAAGAGAAAATTCCTAGTAAAAATCAAGGCGGATTATTACCTTTTGAGTTCACCTGCAATATTTTTTTTATCATCATCTTTCTGAGACAAAACAAGTTAATAATATACAATGTCAACTGTGAGGGGAAAGGCATGACCTTTACATCATTCACCTTGTCTGATTTTCACTGCTCAACTCATCTTAATAAGCATTACCTATGTGGAACCACACAAGTGCAAGTCAGTATACTGTCTACGATTATGAAAAATCTCATTATTCCCTGGGGCTCATTATTCCAGCACCGAAAAAAATGGATCTTTGAATAACTT
Source organism: Disparrhopalites patrizii (assembly GCA_034698585.1). Lineage (NCBI taxonomy): Eukaryota > Metazoa > Arthropoda > Collembola > Symphypleona > Sminthuridae > Disparrhopalites > Disparrhopalites patrizii. The sequence continues at coordinate 18,699 of JAQGBT010003178.1, read as the reverse complement.
AATCACTGCCATTTGCCATTTAGGCAGCGCGAAACTGATCATTTTTGCCGATTCTGCACAAGCATATTGCATGTAGGCATTGCATCCCTAATACAAACGTTATCTTTGCTAAAATGCCGTCCATTACGGCAAATACAAAAATATGAAGAGAACTGCAAAACTTGTGAAAAAAAAAATCTCGAATCTTATAGCTTCCCTCCCCCAACAAAATACAAGTTAAATGTGTTTATGTATTGTTCTTTGCCGGCAAACTTTGTAGCGTATTTAAAAGAAAAACCTGAATACAAGAATCGTGCACAGGTAATCAAACACACTGAAAAAAAATATTTCAGGGTGTTTCTCCACGCTGGAGAAGCTTATATGTACCCACATGTTATTCTACTGGCCACAAAATACTTTTATTCCGTCTTGTAATCCATTATTATTCGAATCAAATAATGATGTTCCTCCTTGACTGAAAAAAAAACTGTTTTTTAGGGATAGCCAGGAAAGAAAAAAAAATTAATCCATATCCTAGATTGCTTATGTACACCTTTGAAGAGAGGTGAGAGACAGACATGGAGGGAGGATAAAAGTGAGGATAAACAGAGAAGCCCAGGAAAAAAAACTTTTTTGCCAATAAATTATCCAAGGCGTGGTTGAACTTTTACGTATGACTGCATGGACATTTTTTTCCTATTGGGATGGTAAAGGTATTACGTACATAAAAAAAAAGTATAAGAGAATCCATACACACACAACAATGTCTACTGTCCATGTTATGACTAGGATATCTGGGAAGGTAACGCGATTGGCATTATGTTGTCACTACGAAACACACAGTCCCTTTCTTCCAGGAGCTAATCAAGTAAAAAGAGATGGAGGAACAAAAGGGAACTTTATTATAGGTTAGACCGCCAAAAAAAAACATGCTGGTGCTCCCACACCCGAAATATCAGGATTAGTCAATTGTCAAGTCATACACCAGTGTTTCAACAAGTGCTAGGTAATTCATAAAAATAATATTTTTTTTCTCTACCAATACAAAAGGGAATCAGGGGGAAGATGCTCCTTTTTTATATGGCACAAGATCTTTTCAATGGGCTTGAGTTATAGAGATTTTTTATCCTTTTGTATTTAACTATACAAATTCAAATACCCATATGTATACACGTGTATATAAATGTAGGTATAGAAGCCAGAATAGAGAAAAAAAAATGTTAATCTCTTTCATCTTCCCTGATGATGTACTTCTCTCTCGTGGAGCAGACAATAGACTCCAATCTTGCGTAATAATTCCATCGTCACATTTTTCATCTTCTTATATACAATCCACGTGGGAGCTCCACAATACTTATATAGCTGGAGGATTATACAGTATGAATATATTATCTACGATTTTTTTTTTGGGCACTACAACCGCAATGAACCCGTGTGTTTATGGGACAACCAATCCTGGTTCTTCTTTCCCATTTGAATGCCAAATCTGTATTTTATGATTCAATTTTTTGAAACTAAACCTTAGACCAAATTAGCCATGGTTGTGCTGTTTGTATTGGTTCCACTTGCTCTACAAGAACCAATGTCTTGGTCTATTTTTTAATATTTGAACCAAGGTCTATTTTTACGGTGATCCGGTCCCTTCTATATACAGGGCGACCTCTACAGGTAAATAGGTTACTATTTTTAATGTCGAATTTAATAAGGTACGTGAAAAGTTAGTGGAAGTAGAAACTGTCTTTCAATTAAAGGTCGGTCATTGGGCTGCCATAAAAAGAGAAATTAATGGGGAAACCCACCCCAGCCTGCCTCGTCTAGGTCACGGAACGTATCAGGACGGGTCAAAGGTCTGTCCAAATCCCCGAGGCAAAATCATACCTACAACGAGGCGCAAATCTTTACCCTTTAATTTGCAAACATTTATAATTACAGAGCTTGTGTGGGCTCACCTTTTCCCCATAATTTCTAGTTTCACAAGAAAAAGAGAGAGAGAGAGAGGGACAAAGGGAGGGAGAAATAATGCCAGAGAGAAATAGAGACAAAGAGAGAAACAGAGAGAGCGACAGGGAAAGATCGCCGAAAGAAAGAGAGAAAAATGGCTGGAAAGGGCAAAGTTGTTTACAAAAAGAGCAAGTAATATAGGAAAGAAAAAATAAGAGAGAGAGAGAGAGATCAAAGATTTATGGTGAGACTCCTTCTGCACACAAATTACCGCAAAATATGCTTCCAAAACAAAAAAAAATTGCGCCTCAATCTTCTAAATGTCTCATCTGCCTCTTTGGTAACATAGGTAAGAGCATAAACTCTTCCCTTTCTTTATTCATCTTATCCCGCCTGGAAAAAATCGTACGTATACATCCATGTAGCCTACCCCACAATGCTAAGGAGAGTTACATTTTCGTAACTGAAAAAAATTAATCATTTTGTCAAGGAAATAATAGTCTAATGATACTTGTATTCTTTGCAATGACCATCAATAAGTGAGATAAATCTTTTCGTGACACTTGATGTAGTGTGCACCTTTGTTCATCTCCCATGTAGCTATGCACACACCAACATGACTCGGGGTGGGTATTGACAGTCTTGTGTTGTACGTAAAGGATAAGATTAGGACCTTTTCACTAAGTCCATTGTGAACGCATAATTATTATGTTGAGGGAAGATGAATAAAGCAAGAGTAGTGGTACATGGCTTGCATACAAATCACCAGCTTTATCTTTCCTTTGTCATCTTCTTTTGCACCAAGTTAAGGCTGGGATGGAAAGGGAAAATATTTTTATAATTTTATACAGCCCTGCTTCATTTGACGGTTTCTTCACTGTCCCTCTCTCTCTCAAATTCTCTATTTTCTCCTGTCTCTCTCACTCTCTATTATCAACCGTCCCTCCCTCACTGTCCTTTTCTGCCCTCTCTCTCTTTCAATTTCTCCAGTTTTTCCTCTATCCATTCTCTCTCCCACTGTTTTCTGGCAGTTTTTTTTCTCTGTTCGGTCTCTCTATGTTTTAGGTATTTTTTTTCTCTCTGTTCTGTCTCTCTCTCTGTTGTAGGTATTTATTTTTGTATTTTTTTCTGTTGCCTCTCTCTGTTGTAGGTATTTCTCTTTGTATTTTTTCTGCGTCCCGTTTCTTTCTGTTTTATTTCTCTTTTTATTTTTTTCTCTATCCCATCTCTCTAGCTCTCTGTTTTATTTATTTCTCTGTCCCATCTCTATCTCTCTGATTTATTTATCTTTTTATTTTTTTCTCTGTCCCGACTCTATGCTTTATTTCTCTTTTTTCTCTGTTCCGTCTCTCTCACTGTTTTCTCTCTCTTTTCTCTTTCCATTATCTCTGCGTCCTTTCACTTTCAATTTTCTCTGCTTTCTTTCTCCTTCTCTTCTCTGTTTCTTTTTCTTAATCTCCCTTTTTCTTTCTTTTCTTTCACTCTCTATTTTATTTCTCTTTCCCTTGTCGGTTATTTCTCACTATGTGTCCCTTCCATTTCGTTTTTCTCTACCGTCCTTTCTTTCTGCTAACTGTGTTTCCAGTTTTTTATTATATACAAACGCTTTCATTTGCTTTCTATCTCAATTATTTTCTTAATTTTTAAGTCTTCCATTATTTTTCAGTCTCAATTGCCTCTCTTCTACAATTTTATGGGCTTATACCACCTATCACTTCCTCTCTGCATTTTCTCTCTCGCTCATTTTTGTCAGTATTTCTCGGTTTCTTCTCTCTCTCTCTCTCTCTCTCTCTCTCTCTGTCTATCTCTCTCAATAAAAACTTTGCTCCTGCCATCTCCGATTCCCTTTCTCTCTTGCACCATTTCTTTCCGTCTCTCACTTCTCTATTTACAACGTCTCTAGTGCGTGTTGGAGCCATTACCACAGCTATTGAACTGTTCAGCTGCCGTGCTTTAAACCATAATGTCTGAAACATGTAAACAACTCCCCATCAAGCACTGCTCTTCCATCCTACAAAAAAAACCGTCTGATCATCGAGAACTGTGGGAGAAAATTTGTATACATTAAGAAAAGTTTAAATCACTGAAAGGATTTTCTTTCTGACTCCCAAATGAATATTTGGAAAAATGTATTTACACATATTTACTTACTTTCATAAAGCAATAATAATAAAACAAATGCATGTGACCCATTGAAAGATACACTATGCTTGCCTGGTATTTCCAACTTTGCAAGAAACGTACCACAAAAAAAGAAGCATTATTCTTGTAAAAGTTTGACAATGCTCATTTATTTATTTACTCATTCTATGTTCTGGCAATTTGTACCCCAAAAAAACAATAAGTGTTTGGGAAATCATCCCTGAAAACTGTTGAGGAGGGACCTTGAGAATGTTATTCTTTAGAGAGAGGATTTGCTTAGTTACATCTCATTTGAAGTGGAGAAAGTTGCAAAAAAATAATTTGCTATTTCTTTTTTGTAGTACAATATTGAGGAATAAAAATAAAGCGTCCGAAGAACCCTGTACAAGGTCAATCTTTTTTCTTTTGCAAAGTATTTATCTTCATTCTTTTATTTCCTTTCATGTAAACAAAGTGCTTCTGGTTCCCTAATTAATGTGTTTCCCCCCATAAAATGGAAGACAGTGCGTAAATTGCAAAATTTGAGACCTCATTAGCCTTGATGGAGGAGCCATCCAAGTAGTTAGAGCAGTGACATTTAGCTCTTAATTTATGCAAAGATCTCATTTCACTTCTGCATTATAATAGCCCCAGAGCCTAAGATAATAGGATGGAGGGATACAAATGCCTACATAGGCATTAGCAATATATCATTTGTCACAGTAGGGGATTTTTCCCAGACAAGGGAAAGGACGTTGAGGGTCTCTCACGTTGAAGGATAAAGTGTCACATGGAAGACCTAATAATCGGAGAAAGTCGGAGAAGCTTTCCCCCAATTTGTGGCTGTCAACCACTGGCCCATGGAAGGTAATGGGAAGGTCAAGCTGGGCTCGATAGAGACTGGCACGGCCCCACAAACGACTGCAGATATGAAATGTTTGTTCACCCAAAAAGGTGAGTACCATTCACCTTCCCACATTTATCCCTGTCATGGAGTTTCCAGGAAAAATACGTCTGCCTGGGACACATACATTTTTTGGAGAGCAGGAATAATCAAAGGCAAACATGTTTGTCAATATACTCATATGCACTTGCTATCAGATGGTATAAAAAGAAGAAAAAATCAAATTAGGGGGAATTCTTGAGGTGAAAATACCGGAAGGGACAAATAGAAAGGAAGAAAAACAAATTGAAATCAAACATATATATAGAAAAGAAAGAGATTGAAAACTACATGGGCGGGATCTTGGAATGGAGAGGAACACAAATTTGGGGAGAGACAAGACAGAGATACAACAAGAACTGGCTCCAATTAGTGGGTTTTTGTAATACAAACTTACTCTGGGAGAGAAAGTAAATATTAAAAAAACTTCAGATATAAAAGAAAATAAATATTTAAAAACTTTGGAGATCAAAAATAAATATGTAGCAATATTCAAAGATATTGGATTTATACACATCACTGTTTAGAGATGCAAAATAAATAGCCAGCATTCTTCGGAGAAATCAGGGGAAATGCTATTCAAGGTTGACACATAGAGACGGCTGCTGTCCCATTGAAAGAATGGCAAGGAAGAAAGCGATAGAGGGGAAAGAAATCCAAATAAACGAATGGAATAGAAATGAATGGAAAACCAAGAGAAAGGAGCTAATTAATAAGCGAAAAAATGGTGGACTAGACAGAAAGGGATAAAAAGATCACATGGCTAGAGAAGAAAACGAAAATCGAGAGAAAAAATACAGGATACGGAGAAAAGAAAAGGAGAGAGACAAATTAAGACGAGAGAAAGAGCCTCAAAAAGACAGACGAGAGAGAAGAAATGAGGGAGGAAAATAAACGAAGGAAAATAAGCACAAAGTCAACAAGAGAGGCAAGTGAGAAAAAGAAAGTCAAGAAAGACAGAGAAAGGAAAAAAGAAAGAACAGAGAAAGAACGAGGAGAAAGAGTAAACACATTAAATTTAAAGGAGAAACACAAGCCAGGAAAAAAAGCAGTAGAAATAAATTGCAATACCTTGAACGCAAATCGTGGAAAGGAAAGCTGTTGAAATGGGGCATTTGCCACAATGGTTGTGTAAAGCCCTTACGCAAATTGAGAGTGAATGAAAGAAAATGGATTTCCATTACAAGAAAAGATCTTTTCCAGAGACTTTCAAACCCTTTTGAGATTCAGTACCCATCTGTAGAATGAATCTCCGGGCTTTTGTAAAGTCGACTCCCCATTACATGAAAGTTTTCAAATGGCCAATTCCAACTCCGGAACCACAAACCGGAGGAAGAGAGTTGAGGATTTACATGCTTTCTCTATCTAATACTTTAGTTTATTTCCCAAGCACGGCGAACATATACGTTTATATTTTTCTATTGAAACAATGTTTTTTCCTGCCTCGTGTCAAGGATAAAGGGAATGAGCCACTGTTTTTGGTAGGAGCGATTGCCATTGACATCTTTGCTGGCATTTCAAATGCGCACGTGGACTGCGATTCGCTCGAAAAATCGGTTGGGATTTTGGGATGCGTTTTCAAGGCAAGGTCAAAACCAACATCTACTTTCTGTGACTGGAACCTGTTGACATATTGCCGGGTTTATAAATTGCACGTGTAAAGTAGTATCAAAATTTCATGTAAGTGGTTTGGGATTTTTTCTGGTGGATCCAACAAGCTTTATGCATAAATAATCTCTGTTTTTGCGCTGCATAAAGAATAAAATGTAAAATAAAGATATAAAATCCAAAGACTGACAAATAGCAACTCATTAATAAATTTTGATCATGACAAATTAGAGTTGGTGAAAGCAGAAGACGAAATGCTGTTTCTAAAAACATAAATAATAATTTATGTTGCGATGAAACTAGGACTTGTAAATATGCCTTGTGAAAAATTGTGAAAAAAATGTCAATAAATATTAAAATGATTATTTATGCCTAAGTTTTTTATGTGAGAGGATTATCCCATGTTTACTTTTACTTACTATTGGATTTACTTCTTGTGCCTCTTCCAGACGTTTGTCCTTGATGTGTAAGTGTATGGAATTGCATTGCCAAAAATCCCATCTTGCCACATGTTGCATCAACCTTTCATTGTCATTTACCCCGCCGGATTTTTTATAGCAGTATATAAGAATAGCTTAACTCTCAAAGTAGCGACACATTCATCTGGCTGCAATTTTGTCATACATGATGCATCCACATATAATTTGTTGCTACGCTATTTCAAATTACCTTGCTGAGAATCAAAAGAGAAAACGGCGAATGATAAGAATTGTGTGTTCCTAGTTTCCCAATGGAATTGGTGCCAAAAGCGTTTTTTATTTTATTTTTTGTAAGCAAAAACTAAATTGTTTTCTGGTTTTATTATTTCTTTTATTCCTAAATACAATCTCTGACTGCAATGTCCATGTGTTCGTGCATGTACACACAAACACTTTATCTATATATGTTTGAGTAAATACCTACATAACCTACATACGTGCATATGTCTGTACAAGCTGGCGCATAACTAGCGGTTTGCTTCCGGATTATGCACTATGCATGATTAATCTACAAAAAAAAACTGATGAAAATTTCTTTAAGAATGCACCATAAGAATGAAAACACCTGTAAATTCCCAGATCAAAGAAGGTTCCAGGAATGTTGGAGAATTTGGAGGCGATGATGTTGAAAGTGTGGTAAGAATCAAGGAGGACATTGTAAGCTTGGTTTATGACAAGAAAGTACATTGTTGATCGCCTAAATGTTCCCCTTTAACATCACAAAAAATATAATTCCCTGAGAAAATCCCATTCGTGAGATGAAGTACTGATTTTGTCACCAAGGCTATCCGTCTTAAATTCTCTGGGATGCAGTTTTGTCACTGGGTCCGCTGCAATTATTTACTTGGACCGTCGGCTTTACGTTTTTACATGTGGATATAACTGCTAATCGTGATACACGCTGACGTTTTCTTACAGACACTCGTTCTCCTTTGGAAAAAAGATGGTGGATGATGAAAAAGATGAAAGTGAGGATGACAAATGGTAATAATCCAATTTATCTCCAGTTTTCTCTCGTCTTTCAACCTCTCTCTCTCCCTTTCATCCTTTCCTTTTTTTTTTCTTTCTATCTATTTACTGTTGTTTTCTTTCCTGGTTTTTTCTCTCATTCTTTTCTCTAGTTTTGTCATAACCCATCTCCCCTTTTATCGTCTTTCTTCCCGCCTCTCTTGCCTTTTCGTTTTCTCCCTTCTCTCTCTCTCTTGCCTTTTTGTATTCTCTCTTCTCTCTCTCTCTCTCTCTCTTTTGCCTTTTCGTTTTCTCTCTTCTCTCTCTCTCTCTCTCTCTCTCTCTCTCTCTCTTGCCTTTTCGTTTTCTCTCGTCTCTCTCTCTTCCCTTTTCGTTTTCTCTCTTCTCTCTCTCTTGCCTTTTCGTTTTCTCTCTTATCTCTCTCTTGCCTTCTCGTTTTCTCTCTTCTCTCTCTCTTGCCTTTTCGTTTTCTCTCTCCTCTCTCTCTTTTGTTTTCTCTCCTCTCTGTTTCTCTTTTGTTTTCTCCTCTCTCTGTTTCTCTTTTGTTTTCTCTCCTCTCTCTGTTTCTCTTTTGTTTTCTCTTCTCTCTCTCTTTCATTTTCTCCTCTCTCTGTCTCTCTTTTTTGTTGTCTTCTCTCTCTCTTCTTCGTTGCTCCTCTCCCTCTGTCTCTCTCTCTTCTTCGTTTTCTCCTCTCCCTCTGTCTCTGTCTCTCTCTCTTCCTCTTTTTTCTATAACTTTCCCCCGAATGTCCCTCACAACATTGCGCTCATATGTACATATGTGTGTCTAAATGCTTTTGCATTGTGCCCATTCTTTATTTATTATGCCTCTGAAACATTTCCTTTTTGCATTTTTGTTCGTGTCTTCACCTCATCTGCTTTTCACGTCTTCTTTTTCATCCACCTTCCTGCCTCTGAATTATGTACCCTATTTCCCTTGCTCTTCCTTCTGTCGTCGTTTCTGTCATTGTCATTCTGCTGTGGCAGTACAAGTGACATTGAATTGCATCTTGACAAAATGCAGCCGTCAAGTCTATCATCAGACCCAACTCTGGTCATGCACCCCAGTGCTTACCAGCTAATCACAAAAATGCCATGGCACTTTTGTGGGCATGAATTTATGTGTGAATGAAATGCTGGAATATTTTAGTGAACATCCTGTAATGCCCAACTTATCCAGACCTCCCTCATCCCATCTGTAACAGGGGAAATCCCCTCCGTGAAATTACAAGGTAAATAATCCCTTGAGTCCGGATTCTTCTCCTTGATTCCTACTGGAACGAATTGAGAATGTTTTTTTCTCTCACTATACATTTGCAAGTGCGTACATGGCTTCTGCCGTTCAAATAGGCAGTGTTTGGAAACGTTTGAGGGGAAAAAGCACGGAGTAATCGTTCGTGAGAACGGAAAATAATTGAATTTCTCTTTCACAACGAAGTCTTTTAGACTTTTTGTGCCGTTTACGTATTTGTTGACAGACAGACAACTGTACATAAGTTAATTCTCCCCCCAGAAGACGTGACAAAAACAAGGGTTGAATGAATCCGTTAATTCGAAGTTAAGGCCCATAATAATATTATTTTTGCAACTCTCAAATTTTACAAGCTATAAATAAAGCATTATGACTTCATTTTCTCCGAACGCTTTTTTCAGCGTGTTTATGTTTTGTCGTAACCGCTACCCCTTCCAATCGTGTCCTGTGTCCTATGCCAGAAAGAGAAGGGATGATATTTCAACAAACGAATTTTTTAAAATTATCTTTGTATTTATTTATATTTACTATTATTTGGATTTAGCCATCACATTTTGTGACTTATGGTGTTTCGCAGTACCAGCAACTGTACTTACAGCTTCTGCCATCAGATCAGCGTAATGTACATAGAATAAAAATATAGAGGCTACGGACCACCCTGTATACTACATAAATAAATTTTGTACACTACATGAATTTTTTTCTCGTCATTTTCCTTGTTTTTCCTTCAAGTGACGAGAATGGAAAAAAAATTATCAGGCCAGAACCGTTCATTTAGAGGATGACACACACGGAGGGAGGAGATGTGGTCTTTTCCTCGGTCCAAAGGAAAATGCTCACGACTCACGGATTTTTCCCAGAAGCAGTTACATTACATTTCTCTCTCTTTCTCTCTCTCTCTCTCTCTCTTCCTCTGTATTTTTCTCTCGCTTATTATTTCTCTTTCTCTCTCTATCTTCTTCTCTGTCTTTCTGTCTCTCATAATGTGTCTTTCTCTCTCTCTCTCTTCCTCTGTATTTTTCTCTCACTTATTATTTCTCTTTCTCTCTCTCTTCTTCTCTGTCTTTCTGTCTCTCATAATGTGTCTTTCTCTCTCTCTCTTCCTCTGTATTTTTCTCTCGCTTATTATTTCTCTTTCTCTCTCTCTTCTTCTCTGTCTTTCTGTCTCTCATAATGTGTCTTTCTCTCTCTCTTCCTTTGTCTTTCTCTCTCTCTTCCTCTGTCTTTCTCTCTCTTTCTTCCTCCCTGTCTTTCTCTCTCCCGTATTCTCGCTGTATCTCTATTACTTCCTGTCTGTCTTTCTCTCTCTTTTCCTCTCCGCCTTTCTCTCTTCCTCTCTGTCTTTCTCTCTCGCTTCTTCTTTCTCTGTCTTTCCCTCTCGCTTCTTATTTCTCTCCCTATCTGTCTTTCTCTCTCTCTTCCTCTGTCTTTCTCTTTCTCTCCCTCTCTGTCTTTCTCTGTCTTTCTCTCTCTTCCTCTCTCTTCCTCTCTCTTCCTCTCTCTTCCTCTCCGTATTTCTCTCTCCCCTATTCTCGCTTTATCTCTCTTACTTCCTGTCTTTCTTTCTCTCTTCCTCTCTGTCTTCCTCCTTGTCTTTCTCTCTCCCCTCTTCTCGCTCTTTTTCTCTGTTACTTCCTCCCTGCTTGGCTCCCTATCTTTTTCTCTTCCTGATTCTTCTCTCGTACTTCCTCCTTGTCTTCCTCTGTCTTCCTCTCTGTATCTCTCTCTCTTCCTCCCTATCTATCTTTCTCCAATCCTCCCTTTCTGTCTCTCTCTCTATCTCTCTCTGTGTTTGTAAGCATGAGGGAGAATTTCATCCCGGTCCCAGTACAATCTTTATTTCCGCAAACCATGTATGTATATTTTCATTTTTTTCTCTCCTTCCCGTACGCCTGTTGTTATTGGGAGAAGCAAGAGAGAGAGAGAAAGAAGAGAGGAAAAAAGATTGACATTTTCGATTCACATAATTATATGAGCGTGAAATGAATGCTTAATGCCTAATGGATTGACACTAATTAATGTTCTTCCCGAACTCCCCCTGTCAACCCACCGTGCTTGAAGTCCTTTTGCCTTTTGAGTCAGAGCAAAATCTCCTGCACACAGTATGTGGAGGATCTTGCGTCGAGATACTGTCAAACATCATGTATCGTATTATGTGTATGATGATGACAAATCTTGTGGTTTTTTTTCAAAAAATACTATGCACGTTATATATTAATAAAAAACTGAAATCGTGTGTAGTCATTCTGCACATCCATAAGGGTAAAACGTCTCCCCTTGACATTCTTCTCTTTTCCACGGATTTTTTTTTGTCCTTTAGAAATTCCTTCTAGCATATTTTTCAACATTTGCCTGCGAAAAAAATATGAGGAAAAAAGTAGATGGAGGAATCTCACGAGCAGAAATTATTTAATTTCCATCCTTTTTTTGACATATTATTATTACGAGGAAGGGGAATGGTGTGTCGTGTTGTCTTAAAATAAGGAAGAAAAAAATCTTGTAATGATAATTATTACTCATATTATTTGGCTAGTTTTTAAAAAAAAACCACCGTTTTTCTTGGTGAGCCACTGAGCAATCATTTTTTTCGTGATGACCAGGAAGAGTAATAGTTGTTGTGTGGGATGAATTTTTTTATGGAATAAATGTCATATAATGTATATGGAGTAAAGGTAAAATTGTAATAATGTATAGGTATATGTATTATACTTTACATAAAAAAAATAATATTTTTCTTACCAGCTGTCCATCAGGGGAGGGAGCAACAGGTGGTCCAGACTCGTACTTTTGGACAGATAACACCGTGGGCCGATCGCCGTCCGCTACCATAATTGATGACAATTACAATAACAATCCCAGGACCTGTGGCAAAAATGGAATCCGCAAGGTCAGTCTCATCCCTCCCAAACAAAAAGTCATCGGGGCCACAATCGCATACAGATTTGCATTGATAATGTACTATTACTATACATTCATATAGCTATTAAGTTGAGGAATGTCTATGTATGATTCAAGTGATACATTATCATCACAATCATCCATCCCGGGCAGCCCCCAAAACAATCATTAGGGGCTTAGGTGATACTTTTTTTAGGGAACAATCCCACCTTTCAATATTTCTTTAATAATTCTGGCCACTCTTCCGAAATGGATCATTTATCATTCTCTTCTATATAGCTATAGTTGCTATTCTATCTTCGTGTTCTTCTCTTATTTTCTTTACCATATGTTTTTCTTTTTCTCGTTGCTTCTTTCTCTTTTTTATTTACAATTTTGCTTATATTTTTTAACGCTATCTCCATTCATCTCTTCCTTTTCCCGTATGTTTAATTGTCCTTTATTTTATTTGCCTGTCTGCCTTTCTCTTTTTTCTCTCTCTCTCTTCCCTCCTATTTTTCCATTTTTTCCTCTTATAATTTTTTTTCATTACTTTTCTCTTATTTGTCTCTTCCTTCTCTTATATTTTCTTTTTCATTTCTCTTATTTGTCTCTTCCTTTTCTTATATTTTCTTTTTCCTTTTCTCTTACTTATTTTTTCCTTTTCTTATATTTTCTTTTTCCTTTTCTCTTACTTATTTTTTCCTTTTCTTATATTTTCTTTTTCCTTTTCTCTTACTTATCTCTTCCTTTTCTTATATTTTCTTTTTCCTTTTCTCTTACTTGTCTCTTCCTTTTCTTATATTTACGTTTTCCTTTTCTCTAATTTCTCTCTTCCTTTTCTCATATTTACTTTTTCCTTTTCTCTTATTTCTCTCTTCTTTTTCTTTTTACTTTTTTCTCTCACTTTTCTCCATTTTCTTTTCACTTTTTTCTTCCTTTCCTTCTATTTTCTTTTCACCTTTTTTCTTCCTTTCCTTCTATTTTCTTTTCACCTTTTTTCTTCCTTTCCTTCTATTTTCTTTTCGCTGATTTCCCTCTATCCCCCCTTTTTCTCTTCAGCTTCTCTCATTTTCCCTGCAAACTTTCTCTCTAGTTTTCGCTTACTTTCTTCCCATTTTGTATCCTATTTTTCTCTGTACATGTTATTGTTTTCCTTTCCCCCCTGTATATTCATACTTGATTTATTGTTTAAATCCACCAATTTTGTGTGGGTTTCCCTTGAACATGGTATTTTTGTAATTTTTACTATGTATGTTAATCTTAAGGATGTCACCTTTCCCTCAGCCCTTGTCGGTCTATCACTCCGTCATTTACCGTGCATATATCTGTAGTACAACTATGTCCCTATCATGATATTTTAATCTTCGTTGGAAGCAGTCTGAAAATTGCTTTTTGTGTCATTGGATCATACTAATAATACATACCTATACATATACATACAATGTATATACACATACGCACACATTTGCTTCCCCAAATTAATTACCGTCGTGAAAACATACATAAAGTTGAGATAATGAAAGTATTTACAGATTATGATTATGTTAGCAGTCTTTAATACATTCCTTGTCTTAAACTAAAGGTCAGCAATGTCCATCGGAGGGGAGTATTCAAGCATTATTAAGAATATTAGCATTTAAAAGAAATTTGGTAATCATTAATACAAGCCTTGCAATTAAATATGCGACATGACTACATTTCCTGTGTCAACTCCCTCCATTACCATCACTTCTTGGTCCTTTCGCCCTTCTAGCAGTAAAAAGGGGGATTGACAGCGACAACAAAAATAAAACTTTTTTCCTCTAATATTTATTGCCCATATGTAATCCTACCCTCCCAGAATCTTTCACCGTACATACATATGTATGCATATGTCCATATAATAAACATATGATTCTTGGATTTTTACCCACACAAGACAAATCCTTGGGAATATGATTTTCTCGTGATTCTTACAAAACGTAATCACATTAAATAACAGAAAAAAAAAACATTTGGGATTCGCCAATACCGGAGGATTGTTGGAGCGTGTTGTCATTTATCAGGGACAGTTATTACTATTATTGACAATGTGTAATAATACGGACATATATTTACAGACATTTATACAAACATATACATCCAGATATACATATATACTCCCCCTATTTGTTTACCCTTGTCTCCTGTGCATATATGCACATGTATGTACATGTGAAGGGTAAGGGAGGGAATTTTGGAATGTCAATAAGCATTCGCAGAAAAAAATGACGTAGTACACACATATGGATATGTATACGTGCATATGTAGACAATTTGTATGTATTCATGTGTGCGAGGTGGGCTGACCATAAATGAAATAAAAGGGAATCTTTGACGGCGGACAAATATCACCACCAACTCATTTCGTTACCTTCTCTCAGTCAACACAAAGTCATTGGAGGCATTGAGATTTTTTAAGCGGCTTCCTCCACTTCCTCTTTCTTTTTTTGAACACACACATCGAGGGTACATCATTTGATCATCTCATCGCGCTCCTAATACATAAAATGATCATCTCCATTTCTCGCTAGTGCATAAAATGATTAACCCCACAAATTGACAATCGGGCGTCGCCAGATTCCACCAAAAATAGCACTTTTCCCCATATTTGTAATTTTTTCCAGGGTTTATGGTTTTTAATTTGACTTTGAGCGTTGATATTTGCTTTTCCTAAAGTAGTATTGCAGTTAGCAGGGGAACATGAAGAGCTATAATCGGGTTTAATTCGGTTGCTTTGCAAAAATAATGTTCTTTTCTTAAGTGATTTAACTATCATTGTTTTAATATCAAATTATATATATAACATTCAGCGACTTTCAAAGGGGTGCAGAAGCCGACGTCTAGAATGTGTATATTCTTCGGAGCTTTGCTTTACCAAGCCTCTAAAGGGTTATTATTATATTTGGATTTGTTCAACGGTATAATAAATGTTTAAAAAAAATAGTGAGCTTACTAACCATAGTTAGTGGGTCCACTTTATTAACCATTTTTATTGTATTATTAATTATTATATGCAATTAAATCTTTGGGAAAAAATAGAGATTTGGCGTTTCGATGGTATTGATCAGTTTATGCATTACGCTGGCATGGAGATGATCAGTTTATGTATTAGGGTCGCGTGGAGATGATCAAATGATGTACTTCACCCTCGGTATGTAAGTATATACATAACATAATGAATATGCACATATGGGCATTTTCTCCCCACTTTGTAATATTGTAAAGTTTTTTACACGGCAATTCATTACAGGTGAAGGGGAGACAAAGGGGAACAAGATGGATAGGCTAATGCTCACGTCTGAATATTTGTCAATGAAAGGATTACCAAATCAAGAAATCAAGTTCGAACGAATTACTATTTGATCAGAAGAAAATTGTAGGGAACCACACATGTACATTAAATGTTCCTTTTTTTTTATTCTTTGGACATGGAGGTTCTCACGGGGGACCTTGGCTGGGATGTATTTTCGATGTCGTTAGAATTATTATTATTATTTCAGTGAATTCCATTTGTACCGAGTCATGCTCAAGATTAATCACGTGGTTCATGGAACTCTCCTCACCCGTCCATTATTATTATATATGGCAAAACAAATATTCAAAGGCATATTGTCTTCAAGCCACACAGAGGCATTCTTAGAAGCTGTGAAATAAGGAGCTCTCGTATTGCCTCGGGTTAATCTAGCTTTTTTAGGTTTCAATTTCTTTTTCTGTGATTTTGTTTTTTGTTTTGTGTGTGCTTTCTCTCTCTTTCCGTTCCTCACTTTCACTTCCTCTCTCTATCTCCAGTTTTTCTCTTTTTCCCTCTCTCTCTCTCTATCTACCTCCATTTTTTCTTTCTTTCTTTATTTTCTATTACTCTTTTTGTCTATAACTTCTCTCTCTCTCTGTTTCTATCTCCATTTCCCTCTGTCTCCTTTTTTCACTCCCTCAATTCTCTTGTATCAATCCATTTTCCTATTGCTTCTGTATCCCACAAGAAAAAAAAAACTCTTTCTCCAAAGAATCGTGTACACACGTACAACATTGAGTTCGAATAATATGCAGAAAACCGCAATTGGCTTGACGTATGCAAATTGTCGTCACTCTCATCACCAGCATCATCGTTATTGTTGGCACAGTGAGGGAATATAACAATAGATGAGGATCAATCAGCTAGAACGAGTGAAAGAGAAAGAGAGAGAGAGAGAAGAAGCAAAAGACGGTACATTTTAGTACTATATGCGTCAACCTACAGATATAACGCTAAACGGATACGGTGCTAAAAATAAAAATGGAGATTTCCTTTGAATTTTGTTTGCTGTACAGTGAAATGCAGGCCAAGGACAGGTTGAATGTCACCCATTGGTTCCGAGAATGCATTATTGGGGAGCTTCGGTTGGGCAAAACACACCGTCACTATTGTACAATCTAATGGATCATCAATATCGTGATCCTTTTCAATAAACCATCATCATTTGCCTCGTGTGCTTGGCCGTTTTTTTTATCTCGCTCTCTCTCTCTCTCTGTCGAAGTTTCTCTGTTACGCTTTCGTTCATCCTCTCTCTTTTCGCTTTTTCCATCTTTTTCTATCTTTTCTTCTCTTTTTCACTTTTTCCCTTTCATTTTTACTTTTAGCCTCTCTCTTGTTCTTTTTTTTTTTTTTTTTTTACTTTTAGCCTCTCTCTTGTTCTCTTCTTTCTTCTTTTTTTCATTTTTTCCTGTCTATTTTTTCCTCTCACTTGTTTGATCCCTCTGTCTCTCTCTCTTACGGTTTTCCTCTCTCGTTTTCGAATTTCTACTGCTTTTTCATTTTCCTCCTGTCTTTTACACTCTCTTTATCTTTTTCTCACGTCTGATCTTTCAATCCACCATCCCTTCTCTTCATTTATCTCACTTTCCCCCACTCTTTTTTGATTTTCTGACATTTTTATCCTTTTACCGTGCGACCTGGTGGTAATTATTAGTCAACAAAGGAAGCCTTCATCCTTGAGGACATCGATGTTGCCTCTCAACGAGGGATAAAATATTGTTTGAAATAATAAAATAAATAATTGCTAGTTAGATAATATTTACACAGAACCAATGCCTCTTGCTCTCCTACCACACCAACTAAGAATATAAATTCCTATCAAATGTTTGTCGCATTTGCCCTTCTCAAAAAATGTGATCATGTCCATGTTTCCTATACACCATCATAATTATTAACCCCTCTTATCTCCCTCCTGTAATCTCCATTGCCAATAATGACCCATGAGACAAAAGTCTTGGTGGTGGTCACTCATTATTATTGTTGTTGTTATTACCCCCCACATTTTTTTTTTGTATTGATTGTGACAGAGAAGAAAAGAGCATTCATATGGGAATGGGACAATGGTGGGAAGGAGGAGAGGACAGGAATTATGTCACTTGGAATAATAATTATTATTTCTGGTCCCAATGACAATTGATAGTATTATTTGAGTTTGCCCAATCAAATAGTAATTGGGAGAAAAGTATGCATAGCCCGCAATGGTGGGACCTTTATAGGAGTGTGAATGACTAATTCGGCAATATCGACGGCCTAATCTTGAACTCACTCAGCGACGGTGAGAATAAGAAACGGTAAAGGAACATTCACCTGTGATGATGGCAGAGTATCTCTCTCTATTTTCCTCTCTCTCTCTCTCTGTCTCCATCTCTCTCTCTCTCTGTCACTGATGGAGGTTCTTCGCACTCCTAACAAAAAAGTCCTCTCACGATTCACACATAGACAAAGTAACTGTTGATTGAAAAAGATACTCCACTCAATCGTGGATGTAATAAATTATTACTTTTTTTATATGCTCCTACTCCATCAAGCATATATTTATTATTGATTAGAGTCCTAACAATGATGTGCTTGGTGCATAAAAAATATTGAAGGGAACCCAAACAGGGGAGAGGCGCACAAGCGAAAAAAAAACATGTTTTGCTTATGGGAGCACAAGCCCTGAATGAGGTGCCACAATGATTCGGCTAATATCGACATCAATGGAATTATGTATTTCTTGAGTTCATTTTATTATTCCCGTTTTTTGATTTCTCTCTTCTCTTTCTTTCTATCTCTTTCTCTCTTTATCTTTTCCTTTGCATTTCTTGGATTTATCTCTTCTCTTCCTCTCTCTCTCTCTCTCTCTTTTTCTTTCTGGGCTTTCTCTCTCTCTCTCTCCCTTTTTTCCTCTTTCACTCTCATGTTCTCGGTTGGTCTGTTTCTAAAAAGCTTATCCTTTGGTTTCTTTTCTTTTTTTTCAAACATTTCTCCTCTATTCTGCAAGAAGATATCCACCATTCTCTCTCACTCTCGCTTTTTGCTTTCATGCTGGCCTCTCTCTTTCCTCATACTCCGCCTTTTTCTCATTCCTTTCTCTATTTTCTATTTCTTCTCTCTCACCCGTTCTCTCTCTGTCTTTTATTCCTTCTCTCTCTCTTTCTCTCTCTCTCTTTATATATCTGTTTTCTATTTTATCTCTCTCTCTCTTTATATATCTGTTTTCTATTTTATCTCT
>JAQGBT010003177.1:0-20593 GCA_034698585.1 Disparrhopalites patrizii | reverse complement strand
GTCCACAGTATTACTCTTCCCCCTCCTCCTCCCCCTCACCGATCATCTCCCTACTTTAACTCACTATCACATCCCCCCATCACATATCACCATACTCCACGTGTGCATATGCATAGTTACATATTCATTGCTTGATCGGAAATGATTACATCTTCAACAAATGATTCCTTTTTTTCTTCCACTTATCCTTTCGGTATGACATAGGTCAGTAGGGGGATAATATACTCTATAGTAATCCCACATATAGAGACTCGAGTACAAGCGTTGAGATGTGACTTTTTACCGGGGGAGCAAAACGGGAGCTCAAGCAGAGAACTTTCTCAACACAAACACACCCCCATGTCCTCCCTTCTTTCACCACGCTACTACCCCTTGGGGTGTAGGATTATTGGTATTATTAGATTAAAATAGAGTTTTCACTTCTCCGATAACTTTTCCATTCTCCTGAAAAATTATCTATTTTTGAAAAAAGGAAATCTTGAATATCTTTTTTGTTTTTTTCTGTGGATATTGTTTCTTTGGATATTTTTTCTTCGGATATGTTTCTTCCTGATGTATACGAAATGAAAACGAAACTTCTTAAGCATTGGTATTGGTTTTTAAATTCTTACAAGATTTCTTTCGAAACATCGTACCTAAAAACTTGTAAGCAATTTTTTTAGCAGTCAGTAATCACTGCCAGTTTTCCCCTTTTAATGGAATTCATCAAACATGTCCCAAGCGGAGAGCGCCGAAGGCTCCAAAGGAAAGATGTGAAAAGTAGTATTTGACAATAAAATGTTTAATTATTATTATTTATTTCCATTTGAAAAGTCATTAAAGTAGTGTCTCCGTGGTTTAATGTCCTCGGAAAGAGCTCCGGGTGCAAAAAGAGTGAAGAGGCACGCTTGCTCATAAGGGAACAAACAAGCTGTAGCAATGACATTGCTCCCTGACAATGTTGAATGGTGACTTTGTGTAATCTTCCCCGGGATTCATAATCCCAGATGAGTACATACAAGTTATAGTAAGTAGTGAAGAGCTCTACTGAAAAGACGAGGGTAATAATCAATAAAGGAAACTCTTACGCTCTCTCAAGCTTGAGTGACTACAATAAAAAACTAAATTTACAACCCATAACTCGATCTAGTCCCGGCACAGTGGTTAATTGTATTGAAGTAAAGCACGACCGCCTTCAACAGAGAGCTGTCCCAAGCATATAAACTCCTCCCTGTATAGACAGAAAGAGTCTATAAGACGATAGTCAACGGTCAAGTAACCAGAGTCATGGAAAGGAGGAAAATGAGAAAAAAATAATAAAATAAAGTAAACTGGCTGACAAAAAAGAACAGAGCATAAAACTTTGTTAAAGATGATGTAAAAGACCAAAAAAAAATTGCCGTATACACATAAAAGTTGGAAGGAACATGTAAAATAAAGTTGATTATGAGACTCGTAAAAATTTGTCCTCCACTCACCCGTTTTGCTACAGAGCAGGGAAGGGACAAGAAGAAAGGGAGAAATTGATGTCGTTAAAATATTTGGACTATAGCCTGGCCAAGTAATTACCCTTGTGTGTGAGTTTCCAAAGGAGTCAATGGTCAATGGCAATGACATGACACTTGCTAAATTATCCCGTATGCACCCTCCCATTTTCACACACTGGGTTTTTTTCCTCCACATTCTATCTTCCAAAGATCCTCCAAAGTGCACCCATTTGATTTTGTGCAAGTGTTACACATCGCATTTTAGTCCAAGTAATTACGTGCAAGCTATTATGCCGCCATCATGCAATGGCGACAACCAAATCGTACAACGAAACATGCTAATCAGGCTCAGAGACATGTAAATCCTCATTATTTTTTATAATAACACAATGTCATGTAATTGCGAACCGATAGACCGAGAATAGTGATCATTATTTTTTAGCATGTACATCTTTTTTGTTAATAGAAACAAAGCCAAAAAAGAGCGAAAGTTGGTGAGATGGGAAAAACAAGAACTCAAAATTATAAGTGAAAAATTAAATGGCCGAGTTAACAAAGTCTGAACATGTTCGGAAAAATTGATATAACTCCCTCATTAAGTAGAGGGAAGATGCATGAATGTTTGGAGAAAAAGATGCCAATGCCATTAGGAAACTACATTGCAGGAGGATCAGACAAAACTGGGCAATTTTTTTCAAGTAGTAAAATGGACAAGTTATCTACTAGCACCAGTAACACGGAAATATAGGCACTCGCTGGACAACACAGGTACAATCCAGAAGTTCGAGATTTCATTCCAGCGAAGCTGAGTAAAATATGACTACAAACTTGAAAGATTCGTCAGCGTTAGCTCAAGAAACAGAGCTGTAGCGAAAATATGAATGGTTTCCTTGTATAAAAAAATATTTATTAAACGACTAATTTCGGGTACAAAAATGCAGCATGCTTATTGGAAAATATTTTCGAGATCCGAAAACCGTATGCAACACTTACATAATTACATATAAGTTGATTTTTGCTAAATTAATCCAGCTTTTGAACTTTGAGTATGGTGAAAGCAAATTTGTTAAACAGCCCCAAGGTTTCTTTTACTCACTCAACGTATGGGCAAACACAGGCAGGTAGAACTGTCATATTAATTCCTAAACTTTGTTTAAATCTTACCCTGTCAGTGATGTTAAATTTAACCGGGTCCTTTGTTGCAAATCTATATTTAACCCATTTTAACGAATCCTTAGTCCTTTTAAAGATGCTGCCAAATTCATTGAAGTTAGTGTTAAGTGTTTAAGAACTTCGACATGTTATGACCCCGAATGAGAACAAAAAGCTGTACTTGTGTGGTTTGTGATTTTATTCGAGAAATTTTCATGAAAAGTAATGTTACATAAAACGCAAGATCCGTGTGAGTTTTTCGGTTTTTCTAAATGTTCACACATTGACTTTCAAAACGACGTCTATCACCGGCTTTTTCGGTGTTAACCTCACAGCCTATACATCATCGGCTACAAAACTACGACTATTGAAAAGAGCGTAGAAAAATTGCATACACACATATAAATGTCTGTAAGAAATGGAAAACAAGGAAGGAAAAGATGAATAAAAGAAAACAGATGTGAAGTGAAAAGAGGAATAGAGAAAACGTCAAGGATAGTAAGACACCGAAGAAAGACAGAGAGAGCAGCATGAAGAACACTGGGACTGAGAAAGAGACAGGAAATGCAGAAGGAAGGACGAGAAATAAAGGAGGAAGATGAGGAAAGGATGCGGAAAGATAAAGAGACAGGAGGTAAAAAACGATGAAAAATGATAGCATGGTATAGCAAATACAGAACAATCACGAAACAGAGCGAGGGAGAGAAAGAGAAACTCAAAAAAAGAAGGACAGAGAGACATTAAGAATGAAAAATAGAGACACGAGACGAAAAAACAGAGAGAAGATAGCGGACAGCAACAGCAAGTGAGGAAGCAAAAGTAGAAAGCAAGGCAGAAGAAATAATAAAAGAAAGAAGAGAGAGGAGATAAAACATGCAACAGAGATGCACTGGGAACGGCAGAAAATATGAAAGATATGCACAGAGAGAGAAACTATAGGAAAGCGGAACTAGGAAATTATGAAAGAGAGAGAGAGAGGGAGGGAGGAAATAGGAAGAGAGAAAGCGCGCGCGAAAATATGGGGGGAAAAAACGAGAGAGAAAGAGATCGAAAATAGGTAAGAAATAGAGAGAGAGAGACGGCGAAAAAATAGAGTCAAAAAACAGGGAGAGAGAGAAAATAGAGATAGAGAGAGGGAGAGCAAAAATAAGAAAGAGAGAGAAAAATCGAGCGAGAGCGAAATTAAGAAAAAGAGAGAGAAAAATCGAGGAAACAGAGGGAGAGCGAAAATAAGAAAGAGAGAGAGAAAACCATCGAGAAACTAGAGGGAGAGCGAAAATTAGAAAGAGGCAGAGAGAAAAATCGAGAAAATAGAGGGAGAGCGAAAATTAGAAAGAGGCAGACAGAAAAATCGAGAAAATAGAGGGAGAGCAAAAATTAGAAAGAGAGAGAGAGAGAGAGAGAGAGAGAAAATAGGACATAGCGAGGAAGAAAATAGGAAAGAGAGAGAGAAAGAAAATAGAAGACAGAGAGATAGAAAATAGAAAGAGAAAATAGAAAAGGGAGAGGAAAAGAAAGAAAAGGGAGAGCAAGAAAATAGAAAAGGGAGAGACAGAAAATAGGAAAGAGAAAAAAGCAAACACTGAAAGAAAGCAGACGAAGGGAGACAGAAAAGAAGCAAGAGTGAGGAACGGAAGTGATTGAGAAAAATAATAAACAATAAAAAAACAGGAAAGTGACAAATAATGCAAGAAATTGAGAAACAGGAGTGAGGACAAGAGAGAAAATGAACAACACGCGGAGAAAATAAACTACATGGGGAAAAAATAAACGGACGAGTGCGAGATAAAGAGGGAGAATGAGAAAGGGGAAGAAAGAAATGGAGAGAGTGAAAATGGTGAAAAGAGACAAATATAAAAGGAAGAAAATAGGAAATAAATAGATGATGAGAGTGAAAAGAGACATATACAAAAGGAAGAAAGAAAATAGGAAATAAGTGGATAAAGAGAGTGAAAATAGTGAAAAGAAGAAAACAAAAGGAAGAAATAAATAATAGAGATGAATAGTAGAGGAAGGAGGAAGAGAGGATATAAAAGAGACTGTAAGAAAGAGACGTTTGGTGAGGGCTTTGGGCCGTGCTGGGGCTTGTCAGTGGGCCGTGGTGGGAAGTGGGCGTTCCGGCCTGGCCTTCCTGAGCACACCTCTCCGGCTCTCGGTGGGCAAAGTGCGCGAGCGGCAGGAAAGGATTGAGAGAGGTGCTTAGCCAATGGCGAGTGCATTGAGTCCAAGGCCTAAAGATCACCTACCTGCTCCAGCTCCATTCCCTCGCCTATTCCCAACGCAGGAGGTGGAACAACCAACAGTCTCCCTTTCCCATTTCATCCACCCAACAAAAGCCTTCCTCTCTGTACTCATTTCTCATCTCAGCCTTTTCCTCTTCATTCTATTTTGTTTTTACCTTGAAAAAAAAAAAACGTAGCTCAAAGGAAGAGAGAAAAACCTTTTTTACTCCACGCACTCACTTCATATCATCTTGTACCACAGCCCAGAGAGCACACACACGCGACCACTTGATTCTTTTTATATATTTATCATCATCTCCAGCAAATATCCTTCCCCTTACCTAATAAATAAGTAATCAATACCCACTCCGTCCCATTTAAAAACGGACATTTGAACGTCCAACAACGTTTTGTATTTCTCACCATTTAAAAAAAAATCATTTATATATCAAGGAAACAACGGTGTCAACGAAGCAAACATTAATCAAGTGGTTTGAAAATTTGTGGAAAGGTTTCAAAGTATATAGAGAACGAAAAATAAATACAAGTATTAAAATCAATACGTTACATTAATACACACGAAAGTAAAAAAAAAAAAAAAAAACGTTTAAGGGAGATATACGAATTAAAAATTGAGACAGTGTTGGGCTTCTTACTCGTCATGTCACCGGGTGGATTGAGTTCCTTTTCGGATTTTTTGAGTTAATTCTTCTTCCTTGGACCGGTTTAATTCATTTTTTTTTGGTGGGGAAGTTGGATTAAGTGAGAGGTAAAGGGTTTCGGAACAGGAGAAGACCTGTTAGTAAAACAGTGACAATTACTGGGGAAGGAAGAGACTTTTCACCATCGATTACGGGAAGATTTGAAAGACTGGAAAACGAGGATTTTTGTGAACAACAGGGACCTAATTGTGATTGTTGGAGAGGAAAAGTACATTATCGTTAAATCAAACTGAAAGGTTTTGGACAAAAAGATTTTCTTCTCGGCCTATCATCACGGAACTTTCATGTATACGCTTCGGAGCACAACCATTTCATAGTTTGGAGGGTTCAGTGGACGACAGAAGACTTTTTTGAAAAAAAAACAAATATTTTTAATCCTAATTTTACCCAGTTGACTATCCCTTAATGATCTTCTAAGTGCTGGGACGTTACACTGCTCATGCTGATGGTGGTGGAAAATAATACCGGCCCGAGCAGGCTACAATCTACTGACCAAAGAAAACATTGGGATATGGAATTTCCATCTCAGTTGCCGGCGACTGCAACGATTCCAACATCCGCAGGTAAACTACCCGTTTATTTGTTACATTTCGCTCTTGTCAAATAATGTAAAGCCAAATATTTGATTGTAGTTACCTAAAAAAAATAGCACTTTTAGGTTCTATTTAAGTGCTGTCATTGGTACTAGCAACTATAGTGATCATGTTTCGGTTTCTTCAAGATCAAAAATTCCAACGTCATAGATGTAAATTTAGGCGTTTCGCGTTCCTGCAAAAGATAATTGTAGGTTGATTGTCGATACCACTTGAACAGCAACTCCTGATTATGTAAAAGCTCCCGTGTAAACCTATGAATAAGGCAGTCAGAGTCAGGGTTTTACCCGGTGTCATGTGCTGTATGAGCGAAGGTATCAGAACAAATCCATTGTTGTTGCTGTTCAAATGGGTGGAATAGATCGAGGTCTGGCATTTACCTAATTGTTCTCAACATTTTTGAGACCAGCGTTAATGTGTCATAGTTTCCCCTTCAAATGTGCATGCGCAAGTTGAGCATTGACTTGTAAATACTAAATGGATCTGCATTTAGTTAAAAAGCAAATGAATTCAATTAATATAGCAGAAGTGATCCAACAATGGTTTGGAGTTTGTCCGGTTTTCACATCTTTTGATGAACTTTCGTTTTGGAGAAAGGATTACATGGCTTATCTATGGGATATTGTACGTATAGAGTAAATCCTTTGTGGTCTTTAAGGAGATTACATGGGAGCCTAAGTCAACAAACAAGGAGGGAGGCGGAGTTTCCTTTGCTCTTCAATTTTAAGCCCAACCAAGTGCATCGAAAGGGAAAAAGGTATTATAGTACTTGTGTGTTGAGCTGAGAGACTACCAAAAAGGAAAATTTGTTCAAAAGACGGCCTAATCCCGTCTCAAAGAGAAAAATAGACCCTTGGCATTCGAGCTGGTTGTGTGCAAACGTTTAGCTTTGGCTTTGGTGGAACCAATGTAAAGATATTAAAAAGCAAAAATTCCAAGTAAATCGTTTTTTCCTCATTGGTAGAATAATCTCTAGCACGATCTCTTAATATTATTCAGGATAATGAAATAGGGCAAATTTTCGACAGGAACAGTTCACATTCGTACCAGTATTTTAGTTTGCAGACGCAGAGGAATGTGAACTATTTGCTATATTCCTGTTAATATATGCAGAAATTTAAGTCTGGCAATTAGTAGTTTGAAAAGATCAAAAAAAAAAATTTGAATAGACAATATCGTCACTCTTGCCATTTACGGGTAGGTCCTTCTAGATGGATGGAGATAATAATTTGATTGGAATTCATCAGAAGCGGAGAATGTGTACTATTTACCTTGTAGTAGGTTGACTGAAGAAAGATAATATCAAATATTATGGGCTCAGTGTTCACCTTTGATGATAGCAAATAAATGGTGGAGCGATAGTTGAAATACGACTTGCTTACAATTCTGTGTTTTGTGTGAAAAATTTAAAGATTTCTTTAACCTTAATATTCATTTCTGCGGCAGAAAATTCTGCTACGCACCTGTGGAAAGCGAACTTACATGTATGTATACTGCTTTCTTACAGAAAGAAAAATGGAATGATCAGAATTAATAGTTGTTGAACTGAATGATATCATTGGCTGCCACAGAAATTTTTTTTTTGCCTGTATGTAATACAGACTTGTACCTAATCGACGCTCAAAAAATATTTTGCCATTTCATTCAAAGGACAGCAAAGAAGCATTTGGTCATTCCGAAAATTCATCGACGATAATAAGGAACAGCACGCAAAAGCAATGCTTAGAGACTCCGAAGGTATGTGCTTATTGACTGATACATTTATTAGATACTTAAAAGTTGTGTACTCACCTTGATTCTTATTACAAGAAGAAATTATTCAATAGAATTTTTATACGTACATTTATACAGAGTTTTCTTCTATATTATCATCATCATTAATCATTATCATCCGTATGATCATGCCAACAGCAAAGAGCTACTTCGAAACAAGTTGATAATTATTGTACGTACACACAAAAATTCTTCCCTAAAGAGCTTTGCCTTTGGAATCAATTGAACAAACACTCTCTTCAAGTAACATGCGCGTAGGGTTCAAAAAATAATTGGTTGGTCAGCAAATATAAGTTCCGAATAGTATTAAACGGCTGTTCTGTTTCTAACTCAAAGTTTTTCTACACGTAGTTTATAATTATTAATATTCTATCAATGTCAGTGTTGCAATGTATTACATTACATTCCATTCTGGAGTCCAGCTCATGAAAAAATGTACACTGAAACACAGTAAAATATCTAGGAGTGACATTTTAATAAATGTTTTTGAAGGCTTTTACTGCAGTGACAACTGATAAGTTGAACTTGCATAGAGATGGCGAGAGAAGGTAAAATTAATAATAGTACTACTATCATTTCAATTAATGTCCCTGTGAGGGTTAATTAAGGTATACGGAGCCGTAATTTTGTTTCGTAAAAGAATGCACTTGCTACTTCCAATCGTATTTAGTCTGTTATATGGTGGATGGATTTTTCATTGGCGGCTAAAGGCGTGCACCCGGAAGCAGTTGAAACAGTCATTATTATTATCCTAGCAGGAGTTTTGGCCTCGTAAAGCGTGTAGAAATTTACAAGAAAATCGTAGTGCACGCATTTATGAGCGTTTGGTTCACACAGGCATAACAGATAGTGTAGGTAAGTTGGCTGTCATAATTTATCGTAAGATGTTAGCAATCATGGTTTGGGAATTTTCTTGAATATTAAAAAAATTCCTAGGTCTAAATTCCTTTTTGTGGCTATGTGTGCAAAAGTACGGGAAGGATAAATATATATAGCACTAATGTGAAATTGTGGTCGGAGTGAGGTGAGAAGATGTCTCTAATATCTCGAATTGTGATCGACTCTCACCCGTAAAATTCTATTATATACTTTTCCAAAGAATAGTACATGAGAATATTTGGTGAAGACCAGAAGTTAAGTACACATAATTATTGTATGGCTAAAGTATTATGCTTGTTGCAAATTTTTGCCTTAAAAAAAAACGTTTTGTTGTACGCGTACCTACTGAATACAGTAGCCCGCAAGACATGAGGCGTTTAATTACTTGTAATATATGCAGTGCTACTGGTCATAAGCAGACTCATTTCCCTTGAAGTCACAAAAAAATCGTTAAAAGCTGAGAAATTAGTATTTGTATGAGAAGCTCGAGCTTTCTTGATATTATAGGGAATGTTTCATTGCAGACTAATCTGCATATTCATCCCAGTTATTTGATTCATATTCATACGTGCATGCCTCAGACTTTGGAATGGATTATGTGTAGTACCAAAAAAAAAAAACTCTGGATTGTGTAAAATGTATTTGATTTTCCTTATGTATGAACTTGAAAAAAAAATCATATTATGTACATATAGTTGTGCATACAACAATACTTACATAATACTGGAATTATCGTGTTGCATCCTGAAGCCCCGAGGAATCCTCACGTTGCACGATATCCAAAGGAGCCCCGAGTTGCTCTTTTTAACAACCAATTCTCAGTATTATTGATATTCGATTTTGAACGATTTGATCTAGAAGCATGCAGAAGTGTCGTTTTGATTTATTTTCTCTCTTGCCATTCACGATACAAGTGAATGACAGTACAAGTGAGTTACACAGTGTATGTATACGTCTTTCGTTACTGGAAGAGTAACAATTACAGTAGATTTGGGACTGTTTCCTGCCTAAAATAGATAATATTATTTCGGAATAAAACCAGTCATTGTTTATGATACTTGTAATATATTGATTGACATAAATACATTGTATACTCTTAGCTGGATTTGTAAAACTTGAATGTGGGCAGGTGGACATTAAGCTCTGGAGGTGTCAAAGTAATTTTTTCAAGTATGTGTTTGGGATGGTGTAGGCTGTACCCCACCATTATTGTTTTTTGACACTGGAAGGAGGAATACCTTGATTAGAGTTATTGGTAAGGGAAATTCAACACATTGGTGGTAATCAATTATTATCTGATAAAAGAAAACTGACTGAGAATGGGAAGGAAGGAAGGGAGAGAGAGAGAGAGAGTTAAAGCAACGCCCATTTCTCCAATGTTATGATACCTGCACGTAATAATTGTTCTGGACTACTACGACTATTAACCACTCCAACTAACTTTTCGCTTACGTGCACACCAAACGTATATTATTTCTTATTTGGGAGTTGTTAGGGTGCACTGCGTACACATCTGTACATATATGTATACATCTACTTACATATCCCCATCACCGTTTTGTGAGGTTGAAAAGGCCCCTCACTCCCAATGTATCTTCCACTGGGGTAATTTGCCTTTTAAGAACCACCTTAATTGTACGGTGGATGAAGCTTAACTGATTTCTGGAACCTGCGGTTAGAGCTACTATTTGATAGCATCGCCCCAGAGAAGTGGTCGGTAGGGGAGTAACTAGAAGCTTCAACTCTCTCTCCCTCGCCTCCCGGCCCACCCTTCCCTTGTCAAATATTATTTTTGGAGTGTGAACAATAAATCCAAACCAATCTGAAAATAAGTGCGACGGTATATAAATTTTCTACAATATATAATCGGTTGTGTGCCCAACGAAGATGGTACTTGTGACACGGTGCTGGTGTATTTGAGTTTTTCGTCCTGACTTCAAGAAAACAGCGTTTTAATTTTGCATAATAATTTACGTTATCTGCAGTGGAACATAATAGGTACTTGTGCTTACTCGGCTCTTTACGCTATTTCTTTTGATGTCATCAATCTTTTTTAGGTTTTTAGATATTACGAGAGACAACAGTCCCATTATTTTTGTGCCATTGTGAAATCCGTATTCATTGCTACTCTAGTTGTTAATACTTTGTTTCTTTAATATGGAAACGAGTGAAAAGTACAATTTAAATCATACTTTAAAAAACATTATTGTCACAAACAATGGGATTTTTGGGTGGTGTCTAACCGTTGTTGAATGTTTGCAATCGTTCTAGTAAAGTGAATACCGGTAAATATGATTGTAGTTTGGTGAACGAATTACGTTCAAGTTGAGCATCTGTGTGGGTGTCTCCTCTTGAGCGTTGACTTTTCGAATACAAATTACATGTAGTATTTGTGGAAAGAAAATATGATTGGGGTGATATGATTTGAGATACTAAAGGTGCGATATTTTTGTTTTCCTCTATGATTTAATAGGTCCCATGACACCCCATCAGTTACGAGAATTGTACACAGGAGCCAGCGGGGGTGGTGGAGGAGGGCTGGGCGGTGGAGGCGGCCCCGGTTTAACCTTTGGTAGCCCAACTGCCCATTTAGGTCCGAGTCCGAGACTCTTGGATTTGTCACCTGTTGCTCCCCTTCGCTACGGCATCCGACCCTATGATCTCGCTCAACAAATGCTTCAGCAGCAAGGAGCTGTCTCTAAATTACTGGGTAAGTGGACGGGTAACTCAAGGGTGTACATATCCCTCCAATTTCAGTGTCATGTCGATGTCAATCAAGATACACATTTATTACCCTGCTTTGCTTGACTGGTGTCTGCTTTCTGTCGTCGTCGTCTCCTCTTCCTCTCTCTCTCTTTTACATCTCTTTCGTCCCATTTTTTGTGTGAATGTTTTGTGCCTGTGCGTTTGTGTACGTGTTTCCTTCATATCGTGAGTGAGTGTGTGTGTGCTTTTTTTTTGAGATCCTCTAACTTTATTCTGTAAACCTGGAGAGAGTCGTGTATAAGCGTCGGCATTCGGCCCAACTCTCTTTTTGTCACTGGAACAACAATCCTTTTTTCCGTACTTGTCCTCACTACTACATAGTGCTCTTTCTCCATGGTACCTTTGTTCAATGAAAAGTGTAGACGAGAAAAAGTAAACAAAAAAATGACTTAAGTACCGAAACAGACAATAGTTTTTTTTTCGTCAACTACTCTCGTCCACTTCATTGAATTGCTCCAAACAACCAGTGAGTGGATGAGTGAGGAGCGAGAGAGAGAGAGAGAGGTTAAAGGAAGAGACAAAGTCATAACAAAAAAAAAAGAAAATGATCTCATGATATTGAAGGAGAGAAGCGCCAGACGAGTCGTAATAGAAGTTTTTACTGTCATGTCCGATGAATGAATGAAGCCTGTTAGATTTTTCGGCTCCTCTATCTCCATCTCATCTCAGCCTCATGAATGACATAAATGAGGTCAATCTATGCAAACAACCCGGTTGTAGCTTCTCTCGTAATAAGTCTGCACCTTATGTAATTAGCTACACCAGTCCTGTTGTCTGTATATCCTATATTGATATGCATATGTAGGTATATCCATAGCTTACGCATGTATTACATATATGATACTCTGACACTTTCTCTCACTCCTCTCAATCACAAAATTCTTACTCCCCCTTTATCTTGTGGTTCATTGATGACGAGCAAATATTCTGGAAAAGTTGCTAATCAACCTTCTGTCATGCTTCTCCATTGCTCATGCAGTAGGAGTGTCAAGTATTCTCATGCTTTTTCTTTGTTTGTTTTTGTATACTTTTTGGATGTCTTCCCTATCATTGACGCGTATTTGTCACCCCTTAATTTTGCCTATTTGTCATCCTTGGATGCAATGCGCTCCTGTGGAGAAACACCTTTTGATTACCACAGAGTAGAGTTAAATCCGCTCACAAACCCACCACTATGGAATTCGATTAGGGAGTGAACTGAAGTTTTTCCTGTGGTAATGAGCCCAGTTTTTTACCCCTTTGGGAAATTGAGCTGACATGGGTTTACACAAAATCAGAATTATTTAATACATACAGGAATGACTATACAGCTATAGCGGTACAGGACATACAGGTATTCCTTATAAGAAGAAGAGATGATAGGGAATCGCATCAAAAAATGATAAAATGCTACTGGTTACAATAATGAGAAAAAATTCACTGCGTAGTTAAGCAATTATGCATTTAACTCTGTAAAAATCATTAGTTATTGTTACACGTCAATCACCAGTTAACACACGGTAGCCAGTAGCCAGTGGCCAAGCATTTCATGTCGACTTAATTCACAAGGCGAATGAAGACTTGAAAAAAAAAGTGTTTTTCTTCTTCATTGGAGAAGTAATTAAATTTCCTCAGAAGTGGATTTCATGCTTCCAGTAGCAGTAGCACCAATACCATGAGCGAAAGAAACAATGGCAGTGGTTATACATTCTACGTATGTATAGCAACGTCAATTCCTGACCTCTTCATACGCACATATATATAATACATAAATAATAATATAAGTACATGAAAGTGTTTAATTTTCCACGTATATTATACAGTGGTACATACAGTAGCTCAAGAGATGTTCTCGCGCTCCTGTCTTCCTTTCTCACAATGTCTGGCCAAGAGGCTGTCTGACCGTCTGTCTCTGTCTGATTGTAAGGTTCAGATCATCAAGGTATGTAATAGGGATAGGTGTAAATGTTCTATCTTTGATCCCACCAAAAAGCTCACTGATTTTTTTAAAAAGAAGTTCAGTATCGTTATTGTAAGTTTTTTTTTTTTTTTGTAACTACAACTACGAGAGTTTTTATATCAAGTGCGATGTAGACTGGGCATCATGATCACTGATCAGCAACAATTACCCGGGGGAGTTATATCTCACGTTTCTGCCCTGGTATGTACTTTCAATGTATTGGAAAGGGTGTGAGCAGAGACGTGGTGGTAGCAGTATTTGTTTGAACATGGAATTTTCGTGTCAATAACAACCCTGATGCAGTCTGGAGGAATAAAAGCGTAGAATTAAGGAGACGGGAAATATTTTTGTTATTATACACTCCTCAAATTTCCCAACTTCTCCTGTGTTTGTACATATCCCATGCATGTGAGGAAGAGGATGGAGGAATACGTGGTAGGAAAAGAGGGAGTCCCTCGAAATCATAGGGACAGATGAGAAGGAGGGAAGAAGCTAGAGAGGCATTTTGATGCCTCAAATAATTTCTTAAGGGTCGTAGTAATAATGTACGGTCAAAAACCGGTTTACAATAGTTTCCCTCAAAACCATCGTTTTTGGCAGTAAAACACGAAGTTAAGGGATCTTAAGAGTTGTTAAATATTTATTAAAATGTAGTTGACCATTTTTTATGGTGATACTGTGTGAGTTAGAGCACCATTTCCTTTTGAAATAAATGTGAGTGCTGTCTCTGGGTACATTATAAATAGGAATGCTCCTCAAGATGATGAATACTTCCGTATTCTTCTTCTTTTTTATGAGCTCTTCCCTCGTATGATGTAAGTACTGGGCGGTGTCATAATGTTATAATCCCATTCTTATATGTACATTAAAACAAAGGTTAATGTGTATATGGTTTTTATCTGTCAATGAGATAACACTTCTTTTTCCTTGCTTTGTTTTTGAGGTAGAAGCGTATGT
Organism: Disparrhopalites patrizii; assembly: GCA_034698585.1. NCBI lineage: Eukaryota > Metazoa > Arthropoda > Collembola > Symphypleona > Sminthuridae > Disparrhopalites > Disparrhopalites patrizii. The sequence continues at coordinate 6,124 of JAQGBT010003177.1, read as the reverse complement.
ACACAGCCATTTATTCCTCTCTTTCCCTTGTGTTGTGCTTGACCTGTGAAGAAATTGGAGCTAATGCTTATGTAATATACTTGGTGTGCATAGGGGTTTGAGATGTAATATGTATTATGTATACACTTATGGCTTTTTTTGGTACAGAAGAAGACTCTTTTCATTCATTACTTGGGGCTTGTGGGTCCGACCAAGGAAATAAAGAGTGTGGGGTAAAGTTTAGGATGTGTACTAGTTACGTATGTATGGCCCAGGTGTAGGAGTTAATAATGTATTTACAACTTGCATGCCCATGCTTTACTTATATAGACGTGAGATTTCCCAACCTTTAATGTGTGAGGTACCCTCTTCACCCGTTGATGAGTCTTCCTTCATTTTTTTTCTCTCTCTCTCTCGTTCTTCACTTTAAATGCCTCTAGGTGTCAAAACAATTTACGTGTGTACATACGTAAAGAGCACACCGTCGTTGAGTGTGTACAGAGATTTGCTGAGAGATGAGTGAGAATTAATAGCCCGTTGAGGAGGAAGTTGAGGGATGGATATTATTATTAATTTATAACTTGAAAAACTTTGTAATGGTTGTCGGAGGTCATTTCTACTACTTGGTCTTCCCTTCTCTCTCTCTCTCTCTCTCTCTCCCCTTCACAATAAGTTCTTTCTCTTGGATTGTAAAACTTTTTTTAACGAAATCTCACCCAGCGATCATCTTCAAAATGTTACTACACACGTAGACAGAGTGCTAAATTATATGACTCTTCAAACTGAAAACATGTCTTTTTCTAACGCATCCTTCGTCTTCTACGTCTGCATTTAACACGGACAGAACGAGGGAGAGAGAGAAAGAGAGAGAGAGAGAGAGAGAACAAGTGCCATGTGAAAAGTTTAATGTTTCTTCTAACAATTTATAGCTTTATGTCAAGAGGGAGAGAGAAAGATTTTAACTACGAATGCTCGGTTTGTCTTTTATTAGTATTATCACTATGAGTACGCAGAAACTGCAGTGATGTGTTTCTATTACTTGCTTATGATACTTGCACAATTATTACACGTTTATTTCGCATTTACGTGTATGTGATTTTTTTTTGTAGTTGATGGAAAATACTACCTGCAAAAAAAAAATGACGGCTACTAATAATAATAATTTTATTTAGAAGCATGATAAAGTAGTAAGTACATACATACATGTGGGCCAACTTCGAGAAAAGTTCTCAAGTTTTATACCGGCAGTAAGATGAGCGGAGGATGTGAACTACATAAAATGTTATACGGCACTCTTTTCCTTTTGGCAATGTTAGTTTAATATATTAAAAAAAGTATCCCAGTAGATGGGAGATACTAAATTCCGGCTGAAGGTAGGCTTCTTAAAAAAAGTGTAATGTTTCCCTGCTAAATTCAATTTGATGTAAAAGAATCTAAACCTGTGGCAAATAAATTGATAGGACGGCGGTGGACAGTTTAAATAGTTTCGGCGGAATGGTGGCTTTTGATGAAAAAAATGTGAAAGGTGGCAAGATGATACTGGCCAAGGAGGGGGAAAGGGAAGATAGAAGAAAATCCATTCGTGGTTCAGTGTTTATGTTGGGGTGAACATTGAAACAGTTTTCGATTTATGGCCAAAGCATGTTATACTCTTGGGAAGGAGTAATTTATGTGGTCACTCAATTAAAGGACGTATATATGCGTACTTTGAAACACATTTAGGATTTATTTTGCCCCAGGGGTCCGCCACTTTGCCTCCTTTTCTTCTACGTTTTATTCTTTCACTTTTACCTTTCAAAAAAAAAGGTACCACTCAATATTTATACATTTTGTGTGTACACGACCGTCCTTATTTTACTCACACTTTCTTTATACCTGGTCATTGTTTTGTCATCGTAATAGTGTGCATATACTGCGATTGAAGGGCAACTCTTGTATTCTCGTCAAAATTTACTCCCTGCTTTACTTTTAGAAAGAATGTCAGATTCACTGAGGCCAGTCCCATTGGACGTACAAAAAAAATAGAAAGGGTGAGAGGAAGAAAGGGAGAGAGAACAAGATAAAAGTGGTAGTAGAGGTGGTTGTACAATTTTATCTTTAATTTTTCTCAGCATTTCTCCCCTTATCACTTCTCCTGGCTAGTAATGCCAACTGAGAATTCAAATGGGGGAGGAGTGCGTGATAAGGGATGACATGACTGGCTGATTATTTCTTGACTATTTACATATTTTTTTCCTCCCTCCCTAATTCCTACCTCGGGACGCCTTTCATGACCAAAATGATAAAAAGGCATCGGAGAAAAACAAATGTACGAATACAGACTTTGTAAGAAATGTATTTGTGTATGTTACAAACTACAAAGTGAAGCGAATTTTTTTTAAGCATGGACCGTATCTAATATATTGTATAGTTTGGCAGATCTATTTTCCTTGTAATCATATAATGCTGCGAACTTCTATCTTGTTATTATTACAAGGAAAAGTGGAGGAATGAAATTTAGTGGTATGGATGGTACATATACGTATAGGGCCTAAGAAATTAATGGTACTACAGCTATTGGGCGAAAGAGGCATGCTGGGTGGATGTTATAAAATAATGATGGATGAGTGAAGCTATAGAATTAGGAATTATTGTAGTTGCTTGTGCTTAGTCTTGGCAGTATTGTATGAGTGAGACCGTAAGTAACTATTTATTTGTCGGTAAATGGTTATTACAGTGTAGGAAGTGCAAGCTTGCGGTTTGCTTTGGTGAATGCTTTGGTGAATGCTTTGGTGAATGCTTTCCGAAATATGTAGCACGTAATGAATATTATTATGCAGTGGACAGTTTTTACTAAACGTGTTGTGGTGTCAAAGGATGTGTGTGTATGCATTCTTTATTCTTATGTATGCCCAGGTATATTTGTGTGAATAAAAGTCCGGCCGTGTGTGTATGTTTATGTATATACAGTCCTCATAAAAAGGACTGTTGACTATACCCTTTATCTGTGAATGAAATCGGTCTCACGCGAGAGACTGCGGAAAGATGATGGGCTAAGCGCGTCCATTGGTTTATTATTAATGATTATTTAATGACTTTAATTATTATTGAATAGGTTCTCTTCGACCACCTGGGATAATTGGAGGGAGTAAACCAAAAGTTGCCACGCCGACCGTCGTTGCGAAAATCGAACAATACAAACGAGAGAATCCAACTATATTTGCGTGGGAAATCCGTGAGAGACTGATCTCTGAAGGTAAGGATTTAAGCTCCAACTTCTCAAAACACACATCACAAATAAGGAAGAGAAAGAATGACAGGGGATTTTTCCGAGAAAGAGTAGGATGAGGAACAAATGAGTGTACATCTTGTATCAATTAGGAACTCTGATAAAGATCCTCCAGGTTTTCCTTTAAGAAATGAACGGAGAGGGAAGAAGAGGAGGAGGGGACGAGCAAAAAAGTTTATGGTTTCATCTCAATTACAAGCTTTGAAAAGACAATTTGAGTGTGAACGAGTCAAGTTGGTGAAAGATTGTTGGAGGGATAGTGACTTGGGTGTATGAGACGTGTTTAGCTGTTATTCTGTAGATAGGAAGGACGAAGGACAGAGAGAGAGAGAGAGAGAGAACAGGTAGGTGGTTGAACAGGGGAAAGAAATATATGGTTGGAAAGAGCGGATTCAATAGTTAAAGGGTGAAAAGTATGTATTTGTATTTTGAAAAATAACAAAAGCTAGGGGACATTAATGGACGGATGCCTTACTTATCCAACCATCCGCCGTATGCATTTGTTGTGCCCCACGGGAAAGTACTATCTCTCCCTCCCTGTATGTTGCGTGGGGCTTGTCTGTGAAAGAGAAACGGTTGTTTTAAGGAGAGACAGAGGAAGAGAGACACCCGTCTGTGTCGATAGAGAGACTTCACCAACACAGACACACACACACACACACACACACATGCACATTCATCCACAAAAAGCATGGGATGGTGAGGGAAGGAGAGTGAGACAGAATATTTGTGTACGTGTGGGGAGGAAAGAGACGGGAACTCCTGGCTAAAGTCATGGTGGACATAAAATTGCATCTTGAAGGAACCTTTCCCGACAAAAAGAGCCCTTCGGTATCAGTTCATCTGTCTCGTTAAAGGCATGAAACTCACTAAAAATTTTATGCAAGCCCATAAGTCCATAATTATATAGGGTTTTTAAGAGCCATTAGGCAGGAGGAGTAAGAGATTTGCGGGGTTAAGGGGAAAAAAGAGAGAGAGAGAGAGAGGAAAAAAACTGTCTCTTCTCACATCGCATCTTCCAATAAATCAGTCCGCGGAGACGATATTTGGCTGCTCGCTCAGGGTGTGGTGTTCAAAGAGGTAAGGGAGCGGCTCTGATGACAACCTGAAGCTGACACGAAAGGTGTTTTAGTCCCACTGGGCCACTTGATAACCTCTACGGAGACCGCATGATGAATGCCCTCAAACAATTGACTAACTTCGACGACCATCACCAATTATTTCTTTTTCTTTCTCCATCTCTCGCTCTCTCTCTTACTTTCTCACTCCAACTACCTATGTATCTTCTGCTCTTTTTGTCCCACATCAATATCATCCCGCAACATCATCATGTGAGCAAACTTTTCCCCTTGTCGTCTCAGTCGGAGTGTGTCTCCTGTCCTTGTCCTTCATGGACGCTTTCTTTTTCATTCCCCCCTTTACTCTCTTTCATCTCCGTCTCTCCTTTGCTCACTCTCTTCTTCCATCTCTCTCTCTTTCTCTCTCTCTCTCTGTCTCCTATCGAATATTCCTCTGTTATAATTTCACTGATAAATGTAGAAGTAGAAAGAGGAGGAGGTGGAGGGAGAGTTGGAAAAGTTTGGGTCGCTGGTGCACTACATTTTATTTAGTTTTTGTTATACATATATGTTTTTTTTTACTTGTAGTTCTCGGCAAAGTGTCTATTATTCCTCCCTATGTTTGAATGAGCACTTACAGCTCGTTAATCCATAATTATTCTCCCTCTTACTTACCTACTCATTTTTATCTCTCAATCGATTTAAATAATGGGCCATCCTTCTCTTTTGCCGTGAGTGTGGACGGAAACCCCTTTGGAAGAGAGAGAAAGAGAGAAAGCGAGAGAGAGAGAGACTCTTATGTGACTCGTACTTATTTATAGGTACGGCAGCAGAAGCACGCAGACCACCTTCTAAAAAAAACTAATATGCATAGTGGGCGCACCAAATAAAAAAAAGAGCATAATACAGATACAGATAGGAAGAAAGACATTCTGTTTGGAATCGAGAAGGGACGGTCGGAGGGAGTTTTGTTGATGTGGGGAAGTGTTGTAGCTTGTAGCTCAACCACCACTACCAACACTCACCTATACTTTTACTTTGCTTAATTTTCTCTATAATATCTTGTTCAAAGCTTTGGAAGCCAGCCTTCAAAATGGTAAAAAAAAAATAAACAGCCACCGACAAAAACCAAATTTGTGTACATATTTGGATAAATAAACTCATTATCTCTTTTTTCTTCCTTCGTCGATCCACACACCACACACTCTCATGGTTTACGTAGAGGTTTACTCCTTATTACGTCGTTTATCTTCCCTGGTACTTACGTTATGTCTCCTTCATATACACATATGCCAAGAATTATTTCACCGTATATCTTTCACTTTCCCTAGCAATCCTCCTAAAGTGGTCGGGAGCAGCAGTTGAAGTGCATCCTATTGTGGTTTAGAAATTATGCGTCCGGTTAAACTTCTATAAAGCATAGACGCACATGTTCAAAGCGTCCGTAATTGGAGTCACGTTGTGCCGTATTTTTAAGGTGGAAGACCTACCAACATGCAGACAGACAGACAGACAGAGAGAGAAATGATATCAAATGCTTTCATTCACCTTTTAGTATAGTCCGGCAATGATTATTTCCATAGGATTTAATATGGTCGAGCTTGTGCAGTATGACAATTTCCCCATTATTCCTACTTCTTGGACGATAATATGGATAAGAACGCTCTCTCGTCCGCTAAGCATAGGCTCGATAGTAGTCCGGATAAATACGAGGAATATTAAGAGCAGCAGTGATAGCAGCATTCGCAGTTGCAAAATTTTATTGGGGCATTAAAATCCGTTTGGGTAAATAAAAGTGCAGAAGAAATATAGAAGACGA
>JAQGBT010003176.1:0-20618 GCA_034698585.1 Disparrhopalites patrizii | reverse complement strand
TTCCTTATACCGGTTATTCATTATAACGGTTTTTCTGGCTGCTTTTTGCTAAACCGTTATAAAGAGAATTGACTGTAATTGTGTATTGTTTTTTTCTCAAAAGTATTGGAATTTGGAATTGACATAAAAATTGATTTAGCATCATCGATGCTATCTGGGATAAATTTCCCATTAATTTGCTAGATTCACAATAAAATTTGTGGTTCAAAACTTATTTTTGCCTTGAATTCCATATTTTTGATGGGACGCAAATGCAATCAATAAAATAGATAAAGAGCTGATATTTACAGCACAAATTTACGGCGAAATTCAGTTGGTGCTATTCTTGATTTTTTTTATTAGATTCCTAATAAAGTTCGTATAAGTTAAATCGTACAGAAAATCGTAATTCCTACAGAAAAGTAGCAATAACCCGGGAGAGTTACAAAAATCCGAGTCTTCGAAACAGAACTTTACAGTGAATTCATTGAAATTATCAAATTATTCGTTGTCTAAATTTTAACTTCATTAATTCCGGGCAAAATCCAAATTTTAACTTCATGAATTCCGGACAAAATCTAAATTTTAACTTCATTAGTTCCAGACAAAATCTAAATTGTAACTTCGTTAATTCCGGGCAAAACATAAATTTGAACTTCATCAATTCCGGACAAAATCTAAATTTTAACTTCATTAATTTGCGACAAAAACCGATTTTTATAACTCCATAAATTTCAGCGCTCGTTCACATCCTGTACAGACGGCAAACTACTGTAAGTGACATCCAGAACATTCTAAAAAGGAAGGGAAATTCCGGGAAGCCCTTTAAGAATTGATACACGCTGGAAAGAGCGGAAGATATTTGTAAGGAAAACAACCAGGAAATCCCCATAGGAAATGACCCGGAATGATGAATAAGGCATTAAGTATTGGTTAAATATTATATAGAATTAAAATGGGAGAAACGTTGATAATAAATTACTAAAGCCCGGTATTTTTTTTTACCTTGTTCAGCGGAAAGACTGTCCATCTCATTGGGATTAATGGTGGCTTGGGAGGAGCAGATCTCATGAGGTCGGGAATTCACCGTCGCCTTCCGAACGATGAAGAAGATGCGGGCGTAGCAGATGACGATGGCGAGGCAGGGGAGGACGAAAGCCACGAGGAAGAGGAATTCCTTCGGACTCCGATTATTCCCATCCTTCATGATCGAACAACTCCCAATGCTCCGGTCCAAATCAAATACTCCCCAGACCTTGAACAGTGTGGGGAGGAGAGATCCAAAGGCTCCCAGCCAAATCAGGACGATCATCAGAATTAAATGACGTGTCCGGTAAACCCTGGAAAAACAAACAAAAATTAAAAAAAAATTAATATGCATGTACATTTTTTATATACATACTGTCAATGAACCTTTCAATTCATCGTAAGCCCGATCTAAAAAGGGGTAAATTCTATTCCAAAAAAAGAGCTAAATTTATACTATTCCAAAAAGACTAAAATTCTGCTCCAAAATAAAGAGTTAAATACTATTCCAAAAAGACTAAAATTCTATTCCAAAAAAAAGAGTTACATACTATTCCAAAAAGACTAAAATTCTATTCCAAAAAAAGTAAAATTCTATTCTAAAAAAATAAAATTTTACTTTAAACGTATTTAATTTTTATTCCAAAAAGAGTAAAATTCTATTCCAAAAAGAGCTAAATTCTACTTCAAAACGAGTTAAATTATATTCCAAAAAAAGGTAAATTCTATTCCCAAAAGATTTAATGTTGAGTTAAATTCTATTTCAAAAAGAGATAATTTCTATTTCCGAAAGGATTAAATTTTATTTCAAAACGAGTTAAATTCTATTTCAAAGAGGGATCAATTATATTTCAAAAAGCGTCAAATTCTATTAGAAAAAGAGTTAAATTCTCGTCCAAAAACAGGTACATAAATTGTTTATCTTGGTCCAGGATAAACAATTTAGATCTTGTTGAACTTTGACCTCTGACCCCATTCATGCCTCCAGGTAACATCCAGTTACATAATTAAAGATCACATTATCAAGATATAAGTTCTGGCACAGCTTTTTCCGCAAACAAATTTTTGAAATTGCTTTTTTTTTCTAGGAAACTCCCACGCTGGAAGGATTAGGGGAAAGATGAGACTCTTGGCTTAAATAAATAGAGGGAAGGCTACGCATGGCATGCATGGTAGTATAGAGGTATGTATAGAGTTTAATTTTGGGGAATATTAAGCCCCTAATAAAGCCTAATAAAAGCTACAGCTGTCGTCCCGGATTTAAATTTTCATCAAAAACTCTGTTGGGGATGATGTAAGATGTAATCCTTGTTATTAATATGCCTCCTCCATCCTCTTGTATTGCGTCATGATCTCACTTCCGCTAGTAACGGTTGAATTCAGTATACTTTATGATGAGAAAAAAATATTTGTCTGTCTCCATATCTTATATTTATGCTTCTGTTGCTGGATCTCTTTTAGGGAATTCATACGCCGGGGAAATTAAAACCCGGATAACAGTCGACTGTTTTAAAGTCTGCTCTTAATTTTGATCCATTTTTCGGCTTTGTAGCGATAAATTATTCAGCTGTTTGTTTCGATAAGTAATAATTTGTTGTTCGCTTTGATAAATTATTCCGCTGTTGAACATTGTTTTTTTTCGGTTTAACAAAATTAATTCACAATAATTCTCTAAAAAATATTCGCCAAAGCCAGACACCGCGTTGGAATTTTGAATGAGTACAAATTATGGTAAATACACATATAATAATGTCATAATTGGAATACCCACATACTAATGTATGGGATTAGGTAAATTTAAAAATGGCCGTCACAAACACCAGCGTAAGAGGCCCATCTGTGCTAAATTGGAGGTTGAAAATAATTTGTTCGGCGTCCAACTACCCCAGTAAGAATTGTCCATGAATAAAAGCATCTTTTCCCCCTATTTGGGGAGGACTTTCAGCTTGTTAAGAAATCGGCTTGTTATTGTTATAAGTACATATAGGTACGTCTTCATTTTAATCCATTTTTCAGCTCTTTGTTGTGATATATTATTTCGCACGACATTTTAATAAATTATACTGCTCCATTTTTATAAATTATTAAGCTCTTTGTTTTGATAAACTTTTCAGCTCTTTCTGCAGGTTAGGGTAGTCTGCTCCTCATTTTGATAAATTCTTTAGCTCTTTGGATTGATAACTAATTCTGCTCTGTTTTGATAACTCATTCTGCTATTTTTAAAAAGTTATTCAGCTCTACGTTGTGATAAATTATTCAGATCTTTATTTTGATAAATTATTCCGATCTTTGTTTTGATGTAATTCTGCTCTGTTTTGGTAATTTACTCAACTCTCTGTTTTGAAAATAAGTCAGCTCTTTTTCACACACATTATTCAGCTCTTTGTTATCACAAATTATTCAGCTCTTTGTTATCACAAATTATTCAGCTCTTTTTTACACAAATTATTCAGCTCTTTTTTACACAAATTATTCAGCTCTTTGTTATCACAAATTATTCAGCTCTTTTTTACACAAATTATTCAGCTCTTTGTTATCACAAATTATTCAGCTCTTTTTTACACAAATTTTTCAGCTCTTTTTTACACAAATTATTCAGCTCTTTGTTATCACAAACTATTCAGCTCTTTTTTACACAAATTATTCAGCTCTTTGTTATCACAAATTATTCAGCTCTTTTTTACACAAAGTATTCAGCTCTTTGTTATCACAAATTTTTCAGCTCTTTATTCTCACAAAATTTTCAGCTCTTTGTTATCACAAATTTTTGAGCTCTTTATTCTCACAAAATTTTCAGCTCTTTGTTTTCGCAAATCATTCAGCTCTTTGTCTGACAAGTAATTCAGGCCTTTGTTTTGATAAATTATTCAGCGCTATACAGTTGTATCCTGTTATCATAAATAGTCTATCATACAATGAAGTAATCCCAACTTTCGGTTTTTTCGGGGTGTTTCGTTTTTTTCGGATTTGGAAGATTTCCTTCCATTTCCCGCCCCCAAACATTTTCGAGGACCATTTTAAGCTAAATCTCAGCAGGAAAATCAGACGTTCTGGAGAGAATTTATGCGGATGGTGTGGTTGCATATTTTTTGACCTTTTACCCCATATAACTTCACAAATGGTCAAACTGTCGACATACTTCCTTTGGCAAAATCTCATCACGTATGCACCTCTAAAACGCAGCAGAGTATTGATTTGAGGAAATTCCGACCTTTCGATTTTTCGGTGTTGATTCCGAAAAAAGACGCATTCACGTACCTTAATTCTCAAGTATTCTCAACTGATTCTTAAAGAAAGGATCAATCAAAGTCAGCCAACGCGCGGGAATTTTGATTGAGTATACACATAATGTTAATTTAAATGTTGGTCATCATCTTTACAAGCTGTTATTAACAAGGGCCGAGTTCTTGATTTTACAATAATTTGTCCGGCGTCCAACTATCACAATAAAGAATTGGGATGAAAAATACATCCGTTCCCCCCAGAGAAAAATTCTCGCTTTGATTTGCTGCAAAATATCCCGACGTCACTCAATGTGACAACGGACGCCCAAGGTGACACGAGCTTTATACGAAATGAAATTCGTTTGTAGTCTCGAATAGTGGAAATCCGAGGAAATTGGAGAGCTATTAGATTAAATGATTTAATTAGACTTTCCCTTTGAAACCCCGCGTTTCCTCTCACTCTCTTGATCTTCCTTCAAACGGGGAAATTAATACAATTTTCTCCCTTTTAGGTCATGACCCTTTCACATCCCACGAAAAAAAAATTCCTGCAGATTATTTCCACCCTCTTTTTACCAGATTTTCGCACGTTCCACGAATTCTTTCGTGGAAGAGGTGGAGCAGTTATTTTTATCGTCGTTAAAGAGAATTATCAGGAGTCAAGATGAAGCATGTATCTGGAGAGATCAAAGGGGAGCGGGAGAAAGGCACTTGAGAGTCTCCGGCGTGATTCAATTAAAAGTGTTCCGAGAGATAAAAGAGAGATCACCCGGGCATTTGTAATTACATTAAATACGGCTCCAGCAAATTTCTTTTCCCGGCTCTTTTTGATGTAGCAAAATTCCTCCCTTGCCCTACATGCCTCACTGAAGAATATGGATCAGAATTTATTTCTTCAAGTGGGGAAAGTACCTACATTTTTTTGGGCTATATTTATCGCCATAAAAGACAAGGGAAATATATAGGGAGGCTCTTAACCTCCGGGAAAAGTATTTTCTCTTCACAGTCAGCATTTAACAAGGTAAAAGCGGAAGGTGATATTTCACATTGAAAACTCATGTTTCATCCTGTCTTGGAATTAAAATACGACCAAGGAACACTTTCTACGGCCGTGTTATTCCCATTATTATTCCATGTACGACGACATCCAAATGTGTTTCTTAGGCAAAAAGTGAGGGCGACGACTTTTTTTTTTTTCGGGGAAGAAAAAGAAGACCTTTTTAAGAGGAAGTGGGGCCGAGTGAGCAGACAAAAATGAGTGTCTAAAAAAAAGAGATGAAAAGGACAATCCGATTATCACCCCAAACTGCTACAGCTAGTTGATGGTAAAAGCATTCAATTTCTACATTTTTTTTATTCGGGGTTCACTTAAGATAGAAAGGTTCTTTCCATTTTTTTCCTTTTGCCCTTCTCTCTCTCTCTCTGCCTTTTAAATGTGTGAGCAATGATATTTCACTTGAGAACTTTTCCTTCGTCTTCCTTTTGCAGAATATTCTCTTCCAGGCTTTGGGTCTTGCCCTCATAAATAACTCGAATTTCTCTCGTGTCTCCGATCCTCTCTCTCCCTCTCTCCCTCTCTCTCTATTTCTCTTGCTTTCTCTCTCCCTGTCTTGAATTTCTTGTATTCTCTCTCTCCTGTCTCCAGAAACCTTTACTTCCTTCTGCATCTCGCATTCTCATGCGGTTTCGATATATTTGATAATCTCTCTCTCTCGCTGTCCTCTTTTTGCAATCGTTTGTTGTCTCTGCATCGTGTGTCTAGTTTGATCACTTTTCCACTTTCTCTTTTGCCAGTTATCTCGCCTTCGTCATCCTCTCTGCCGTGTCTCTTCATTGCCTTGGTTTCTCTCTCGATTTTTCTCATCCTCTCCTTCCTTATTTTCTCTTAATTTTCTCTTTCATTGTCTTCGCTTCTCTCTATTTTTCTCTTTCTATCGCTCTCTTTCATTATCTTTGTTGCCCTCTCTAACTCTATAATTCTCTCTCGCTCTTTCTCTCAATATATATGTATCTCTCTCTTTCATTCTTTTTGCTTCTCTCTGTACGTTTCTCTCTTTCATTCTCTCTTTCTCTCACTTCCTCTTTCATTTTGTTTGTTTCTCTCTCTCTCTCGCTCTTTCTCTCATTCTCTCTCATTCTTCTGGTAACTCTCTCTCTCTGTCTCTCTTTCTCTGTTCCATTCCTTTGCTTCTCTCTATCTCTCTCTGTCTCTCATTCTCTCTTCCAGTCTCTTTGCCTCGCCCTGTCTCATTCTTTTTCACTCGTTGTCGCTCTCTTTTTCTCTTTATCTTTGTCTCTCTCTCCTTCTTTCTATATTTTTGGATGTTTCTGTCTCTAGTTATTGCCCTTACCCTTTTCTTTATTGCCTCTCTTTCTCTCTCGCTATTTTGCTTCCGATTCTCCGAGGTCTTTTCAGTCTTGTCTCCAATTTCTCTCTCTCTCTCTCTCTTTCTGATTTTGTCCCTCGTTTGATTTGTACATTTATACCTTTGTCTCTGTATCTTTTCGTTATTGCTTCTAGTTCCATTTTGTCTCTGTTCCTCTTTTATTCACCCCCGATTTCGTCTCAAATATGCATCTTTCCCTGTCACTTGCCACTTTCTCCGAGTTTTTTCTTAGTTTCTCCCTCTTCCATCGCGAGTCTTGAGTCTCTTGTACACGCTCTCTTGTCTCGCCTATCTCTTTACCCTCTCTCTGCCTCTTTTGTCTATTCTCCGCTCTGTCTCCATTCTTGCCGCGACCACTCAATCTCTCCATGGGCATTATATTCCATTTTGTACTGTACATATACATACAACAGATTTATTACCCAAGAACTAAGGTTACACAAAATATTTTAGGGTAAGACCCTTGATTTTTTCATACATTTCCTTATCTCGCTGTTTGTTCCTACGAAAAACGTTGTATCGCCTCACATTTGTGTGTATGTATTAGGAAATTGCTAAACCAGCGTTTTTTCTGACGTTGTGTGCACAAATTTGTATTGTTTTTTGTCTCGCCGAAAGCGAAAATTCATTTTTCTTGGGATGGTAAAAGCCTTGAAAATGGCTGCCAAAGACACCTTTCCCAGCCATTTGCTTATCTCTTTTTGCCACTTCTCTCTCTCTCTTTCTCTCTCTCTCTCTCTCTTTTTCTCTCTCTCTTCATGATTTGATGGGTGTTTCACTTTGATTCAATTTCCTTCAATCACACTTTTCCCTCTCAAAAGGTTATTCACCTCCTGCGAAGAAGAAAAATCCCCGGGTGTAAAGAAACAAATGCATTAGCCATAATGTTATTCCATTATTTCAAATTCCTCCGTATTTGTCCCCTGTACACTTTCAATTTTCTAAAGGAGGAGAAAAAATGTTGACTTTTTCTGGGAGGAATTGGACCATTTGGGAGTATGGAAGTTTTTGGAAGAAAGGTTTTATTCCAAAGAATATTTCTTGTATGGAAATGGCAGGTTTTTTTCTTATTTGGTGGCATTTTTTTTTGTTAAGGTATGAAGTAGATCCTCTTCGGGATTTCCTAACACCCACTCATAATGCTGAACCTTTTCAACTCTTTCGTATAGGAGTCAAGGAAATAGGAGAGTGGAGAGCGGAGAAAAAATCGGGGGAGAAAATATTCTTTGGTAAAGAAAGAGTCAAATGAATCGGAAGTCGTCTTCTTAAAAAGGACAGTAAGTAGATCCACTAAAAGAAAGTATTTCTCTTGTCCATACACTTTTTTTCCCTCTCCAAAGAGATTTTTCTTGACAAGTCTCTCTTCTCCCCATCCAGAAAATGAAGGAACTTTTTTTTCCTGTCGAACTCCGAATTTTTTTTCTTTTCTAAACTTTTTTTTTGGGGGTTCAGAAGATTCCAGTGGAAGTTGGGGTATTTTGTAAGGGAGAGAGAAAAAAGGGGATGACAGGGGGAACAAGAGGGTAGTGTGACAAAAAGTTGGAAGTCTTCATTCGCTCCCTCGTTGTGTAAAGAAAAGAGAGGATATTTCCCCATAAATCCTTTTTCTCTCCATGATATTGCTCCCCCGCAATCTTACTCACAGCTTGAGTAAGATGCCAGAGATCGAAAATGTTTGGGGGTTCTGAGAGCCTGAGAGCCTGTAGTTCTGGGGGCATTATGGAAATTTTGGTGAGATCTGATTCCACAGAATTCTCGTCAAGGGGAGAAAATATTTTTATTAATAGAATCATCTGGGGACATTTTGGAAAATGTCCCCGGAAATGAAATACATATTCATGCATTATTTGTCTTTCCAAAAGGAGCATTTAGGGAAATTTTTATCGAACATGTGTGGGACAACTAACTAATATTTCGTACAGCTATTACACCGGCGCCAAAAATATTGAATGGCCTGTAAATTAGACATTTATAGGAGACTTTGCTATTAAATGTATGAAATTGCACGTTTGGACCAAGAGCTGCCATTTGGTATGAAATTATAATGTGGAAAGACAAAGACTGTCGAATTTGGACTACAAATCTAATTGGAACATGAATTTGTTAAAATTGGAATGAATTTGTACATTCGAAGGAAGCGTTTTTCAAATATTATAAAACGCAGGTAATTTTGAAAGAAGAATTTGTCAAGGGCATAAAATTGGAATTTTGAAAGAAGAGTTTGTTCAATTTGGTATAAACATTAGAAATTTTTGAAAATTAGCAAATATCTCACAGGAATTTAGATAAATGGCTATTAAACAATTATTTGCTGAAAATCAGCAAAAGATTTCAGAGTTTTTCAAAACTATTTGAAAATTGAAATTAAATTGAATTTTCAAATTAAATTTCAAAATTTATTTCAATTAAAAAATTATTTCAGAATAATTTTTGGATAATCAGCAAATATCATATTTTTTGTGAAAATCAGAAAATAATTTCTTGAAAATCAGAAAATAATTTCTTGAAAATCGGAAAATAATTTGTTGAAAAGCAGAAAATAATTTGTTGAAAATCAGCAAAAGATTCTTACACCCGCAAATAACACTTTGAAAATCAGCAAAGAATTTTTTTAAATCATCAGAAAAGTCTTTGAAAATAGCCAATATAAGTAGCAAATACCTACTTTTTTTTAAATCAGCAATTATGTTTTTCAAAATCAGCAAATAATGTTGTGAAAATCAGTAAATAGTGTCGTTTTTAAAATCAGGAAACAGTATTGTTTTGAAACAATTTTTTTCAAATCAGCAAATATTTTTTTCAAAATCAGCCAATTTGTTTTTTAAATCATCAAATAATTTCAAAAGAATTCAGAAAAATTGATTTTTAGCAAACGTAGAAATTTTCTAAAATCGGGAGAAATTTTCAAATAATTCCAGTATTTACTTCCACACAATTAGTTGCAAAGCCCATGTTCATCCGCTTGGACCAGAAACTTTCCCAACCCCCGAAATCCTCCTCCAACCCCTGTAAATGCTTAAAGGCCGTCAAAAAGCTGGAAGAACGAACCCACATTTTTCCATGCCGTTGGCCAGAAATGTGTTGGGTACAAAGCGGATTAAACACACCCACTGTCGTCATTCTCGCTCCATTTCATCCAACAGCAAGGAGTAGATCGCATTTTTCCTTTAAAAAAAAATACTCCAAAAAGCCTTCCTACAGAATCTAAAAACCTGACAAATTTGGTGTGAATTTTTTCTCCCCCACACAATAGACCAGGAGGAAAAAGGGTTGGAAAAAATATTTAAACAGCTCTCGACACGTGTAAGAGTCGTTTATATGCGGTTTTTCATTCCTTTACAAGGAACCATCCTCCTTTTTTTTTGCCCTGACAAAATACACATTAAATACAAGGAGCGGTCATGGACCTCTTGGGTTGGCGGGACAGATAAGGAAAATACCATGACCATTATTAACTACTATTATTATTATGAATGACGGTAGCGCTCTCTCCTTGATAGTCTCCCCTTGTACATTCCCTGTACCTCCAAGTCCTTGACAAAGCTTGGGAAAAGTGGGCATCCGGGGATTTTTTGGGTCTTTCTCCCTTTTCAAGTCGATTTCCAGGTTTGAAGGAGGGAGAGAGACAAGAGAAATGGGTCCAACAAACTGTACTCAAAAGGGAGAATGATGGGGGCAGGGGAATAATAAAGAAAATTAGCCTCTCTCTCTCTCTCTCTCTCCTTTCTCCGCCAACTACTAACCATTGGGGGGAGTTTGCATGTACCGAGGATATAAAGGCTCCCAAAGACGCTTCGGAGGCGAGATGAAAACGGAAGTTAAAGGGTTGTAATTGCTCTTGGAGGAGTCTGGGGTATTTTACGGAAAGAAAAAGGTGAGATTTTGTTAGGGGCAAGTGCCTTTTATTGGCAAGGATTGAGGAGTAAATAATTCTGGTGTGGGAATCAGTTTTTGTTAGAGTCATTTATTCCTGGAGTAATGTCTTCCAGTCTCCACTGCATTATTGGGCGGGGAAAGGTAGGAAATAGTATTAATGTTAAACAGAAGTTAAGCCAAAAATATATCACAATACCCCAAGGAAAAATTCAAGGAAAAATTCAATTATACATGGGAACAAAATTCAATCAAAATCAAAAGCTAAAAGTCGGTGTGAACGGTTAACCAAAAGAAAGTATGTAATGGCAAAATAAGATGGTATGGACAGTTAAAAAATTAGAAAATCAGAAAGTGAAGAAAACAGCAAAAAACGTATGGGAGAAAGGAGAAAGCAACAAACAATAAAAAAGTATGAGACGAGGGAGAAAGCAACGAAATATAAAAAACTATAAGAGGAAGGAGAAAGCAACAAAAGGTTTTAAAAAAAGAATTAAGGGATGAAAAAAGCAACAAAAAATGCAAAAATTGTAAATATACTACGAAGGAGAAAACAACAAAAAATTTTTTTTTTAAAGTAAAAGTGGAAGGAGAAAATCAAGAGAAAGTAATGAAAAAAATCACGAAATGCGTAAGAAATGGGTAACTCATTCCAAAAAGAAAGTCGATAAAACCCGAATACAGAATAGAAACGCGGGAAAATTGAGTAAAACTAAAATAGAGAATGAACCAAATGGACAAATTACAAAGTAATAAAGAATATTTAGCAGAAAGTACGGAAAAATCTGGGAAAATATTGGATAAAGTACAAACACGGAAAAGACTACTATGTAAATGAAGTAAATATTGGACAAAATACAGAAAAACTGGAAAAATTACGAAGAAATGGAAGGAAATCTTGAAGTATAGGGAAATGCTGTCCAGCTTACAAAAATTTTGAAGAAAATATTGGAGAAAATTTGGTAAAACTGGAAGCAAGTAGTTATAATTCAAGGTGGTGAAAGAAGCTGGAGAAAATGCAAAAATGAGAAGACAAAGTGAAGAATTAAGGGAAAGCAAAACCGAGGAAGTAAATAAATTGTAACATAACCTGGGGAAAGTACGAAAACCGGAGGAAATAAACTACAAAAATAAACCGTGCTAGAAAAAGAAAGAATAGTCAACCGTGCTAGAGAAAGTAATGAAAATGTAAACAACGAAAGTACGAAGAGACTCAAGGAAGAAAAATGTAAAGGAAAAGCAAGGAGAAAGTGGTGAAAGTAAATTAGGAGAACCAAAACAACATATAAATAGGATGGCCTGGAAAATAGCACCCTCGGCGAAATACCCCATAAAAGGAAAGGAGTCAAACGACCAGAGAAAGTGGGTTCACCATGCCTTCACTATCACCTTCAACCTTACCTTTTTGCTCAAAGTTAAATAAACAATGCCCTCCCGTGCTTCCCCTCATATCCATTCCATTCCCCTCAAAGTGCCATCAAAAGTTTAAATGCCTATACTTGAGCGTCCCATTTCCCTCCGGAAAACGTCCCTCACACACGACACTATTTGTACAGGATTGCCTTTGGAGGGGAAAAGCATGGGATAATCTGTACATAGGTGTATCTATCTATATATAAGTACCTATACTTTAAAGGTAAACTTGGAATTACCTGGGATACAAGCGAGGATGACCAATCATGACATAACGGTTGATGGTGATGGCAAGGACCGTGAAGACGGAGACAGCCATGAGTCCATAACGAAAGAAGGGGAAGAGAATGCAAAGGGTTTCCCCGTGAACCCACCGACGATTCCAGAACATTGAGGCCGCCAATGGGAGGTTAAAGCAGGAGGAAATCAAGTCCGAGCCACTCAGATTAATTATGAAGATGGCCGTCGCATTTCGTACCTGTAATCAGTCCAAATAGAATAGGAATTGTATACATTAATCATGTGTATCAAGATGTGTTCGTTGGGGATATGCATTTTGTGTAGTAAATTAAGAATTTATGGGGAGAAGCGAGATATGGCAGATGACCCATTTTCAATGGATCGAGTTCGCGATTGAACAGATGGTAAAGTTCATGGCAGTCAAATTGATGACTATGAAGGTGTGAATTTAGCATTAAGATCAATTTAGCATTAATCGGAGAAATTGATCAACTTAGCATTAATCGGAGAAATTGTTCAATTTAGCATTAATTTTACTAATTATTTAATTTAAATCAGACAAATTGCTCAATTTTGGATTAATCAGACAAATTGCTCAATTTTGGATTAATCAGAGAAATTGTTCCATTTTGAATTAATTATTCTAATTCTTGAATTTACCACGAATTGGACGAATTGTACAATTTGGCATTATTCGGACAAATTGCTCAATTTATTATTATTTGGATAAATTACTCATTCTAGCATTAATAAAACATACCGTTCAAGGCATCATTAATTAGAAAACTTGCTCAACCGGGCATTATTGGGATAAAATGTACAATCTAGCAAATGATCCATCAAATTCTTCAATTGATTATCAATCGGACAAATTCTTGAATTATTATTAATCGGGAAAATTCTTGAATTAATTATTAATCGGACAAATTCTTGAATTTATTATTAATCGGTTAAATTCTTGAATTTATTATTAATCGGACAAATTTTTCAATTTAACATGAATTGAACAAAATTGTAACATTTGACATTTATTTGACAAATTGCCAAATCCATCACTACAAACTGTTCAATCTAGAATAAATCGAACGAATTGGACCATCCGACATTAATCGGACAAATTCAGGTTAACATACAGCCAAATTGCTGTCGAATGATTTGAGCTCTAAAATGACTACAGCAAACAAATGTCAGCTGTCTACCGTGTTCAATTTTGTCTTTTGTCCTTCGTGCTTCAACATGAATCGGCCAACTTGGTCCGACAGAAAGACACTATCGGCGAACTTGCATCTTTCTCATTAGTAAGTTGCATCATTTCGAATTTTCCCATACCAAATAAGTATTTTTTTGACCCAACAGAAAGCTGTATGTACAGCAGTGAATTGAGCCCAGATGATTATTGTTTACATTCGGCCACCAAATTTATGTACCAGATACGATCTATAATTATAGCCATCTACTAAAAAAAACCAGTCGCGTCCTCCCAAACAATCGGAAATAAATTGACACACATATCCTCCTCCAAACTTTCTCCTCCTTACTTCAATGGAAACCTAATTTCCTTCTTGAAAAAGTCAAAACACTTTTTTTAAAAATACAAATGAACTGGAGCAGCCAGACTCTCATCATCATGATGAACATCGGGGGACTTGATCGAAAAATTAAATTAAGTATCCTACGGGATCCCCCAGAAAATTAAATTCCTTTTGAATCTCACCCAACTCATGGGCCCCGCCTGCCACTTTCCCCTTCCACAGGCCTTGCTCGTAAAATCGGAGAGTTCATTCTATTATCAGGAATCGCACGGATACGCATGGGGAAAGTCTGGAGGGAAGTATAAAATTTACAATTCAAAAGCAGCTGACACAATCTCGTTGATTAGGAAGAGAAAGTACTTCTTTTTTTGGCATTCCGATCCCACGGAAGGTCTTAGAATTTTGTATGAGTGTCAATTTGTGGGATTTTGGCTTTGTAAATTAATTAAGATAGCTACAGACATACATTCACGATTCATTCTGTATACATTCACGATTCCCGGGGAATTTCCAGAGCCTTAGAGTTTGACTTCCAAATGACGGGGGATGATCAACTCGGAAAACAATTTGTGGAAGAGCCAAATTAACCGAAAGGGCATTGGAGAAACATTAGGCGGGGATCAAATTCACGGGGAATGACATTAGCTAAAAGTCAATTGAAATGGGGGCAAATTGGGAATGGAAATTGAAATACTTAAACGAAACTATGACAACAAGGGAAATTTGTGTGTTGGGTAACAATAAGTATACAAAGATACACCGCAAAAAAACAATTGAAGAAGATAAAAGATACACAATAAAAGAAAGTTAGACACCAAAAATCAAGAAAGTTTGACAAGGGAAAGACAATAGACGTTATTTATGAAGAGAAAGTAGCAGGAAAAATAAGAAAGAACGGAAATGTTTTCCGGCTTATAAAATAGATTCTTCCATTGTCGGAAGTAGATACTTGTTTCCGGGTTTTTAGAACTAAATATTTTGCTTTTCTTTATCCCCACTCAATTTTATTCTTCTGACTTCTTCGTTTGTAGATGAGATTTCGACAACAATTCTTGCATTGTTCCTTCATTTTTTCTCTTGTGTATTAAATCAACGATTTTCTCAGCTGTGTGTTTTCCTTTTTTCGTGCATTTTATTTCTGCTTTTCTTTTCCTTTCTCTTTCAAAATTTGTATTGTCTTTACTTTCCGTCTTTCTTCTGTATGATTTCCCCCTGTTTTCAGTTGTTTCTTCCAATTTCTCTTTCAGCCTTTCTCATGTTTTTCCATTCTTCTTTTCTCACTCCGACCTTCTGCTTTTTCACCTGTCTTTTTCGTGTTTTCGCTTTCTGCCTTCTTTCGTCTGTTGGCTCTATCAATCTATGCTTCGTTTTCAATGCAGTTATTTTTCATTATGCTCTTGTATTTCTTCTGCTTTCTCCTTTTGTATTTCTTTTATATTTTCTTTGTATATTTTTTCTGCTTTCTCATTTTGTATTTCTTCTATATTTTCTGTGTATATTTCTTCTCCTTTCTCTTTTTGTATTTCCTCTATATTTTCTGTGTATATTTCTTCGCCTTTCTCTTTTTGTATTTCTTCTATATTTTCTGTGTATATTTTTTCTCCTTTCTCTTTTTGCATTTGTTCTGCTTTCTCTTTTTATATTTCTTCTCCTTTCTCTTTTTGAATTTGTTCTGCTTTCTTTTTTTATATTACTTTTGTTTCTTTCTTTTGCATTTCTTTGTATATTTCTTCTACTTTCTGTTTTTATATTACTTTTGTTTCTTTTTTTTGTATTTTTTCTGCTTTCTCTTTTTATATTTCTTTTGTTTCTTCCTGTTGTATATCTTATGCTTTCTCTTTTTATATTTCTTTTGTTTCTTTTTTTTGTATTTTTTCTGCTTTCTCTTTTTATATTTCTTTTGTTTCTTCTTTTTGTATTTGTTTTGCTTTCTCTTTGTGCTTGTCTCCTGATTTATTCGTTTGATTTCTCCTGTTTTCTGTTTTCTCATTTTGCTTTTCTCCGGCTTTCTTCTTCTTATGTTTCCCGCCGTTTTATATTTCTCCTTTTGTCTTTCTACTGCTTTCTCTTTTTCCTTCCTCCTACTTTCCCATTCTGCCCCTTCCCATTCTTTGTCTGCCATTTTTTGCTTTTGCTTTCTCCTTTTAGCCTACTAACATTTTCTGCCTGTACAAAAATTCTGCCTTTCCACTCTACTATTTCGGTTTTCTCCTGCTTTCCCTTTATACCTTCTATCCTGCTTTCATGTTCAGCTTGCCAATGTTGTTATTTGTATTTGTTGCTATCCTTCAATCTCTAATAGTACACTTCGACCACACAAAACATGACGAAGCCTCCGGGAGCTTACTCTCTACCTGCTTCTTCCTCCGTGTGTCAACTGTAGTCCATACGATCAAGAGCAAACAGAGTTGAAAGTGGAACCTTTAGATATTTACTTAAGTACTGGTCTGCTTCTAAAGGGGTTAGTACCCATTCTGTGAAAAAGTGTAGTAAGTCCTGGGGAAACCCCGACCCACTTTTCTCTTTCCAATTATTTACACAAGGAGTTACGGAAAATAATCTGTGGGCGGAAATGCTTTCTCTTTAAGTTCCTGGTTTCCCTCCAAAGGGTCATATGTGCCTTTTTGGGGCACTAAAATACGTTATTGGTTCCGTACTTTGTTGAGAAAGTGAAAGTTGATTCTTTTTCAGCTGTTTAGAAAGTGAAAGAATCTTCTTTTTCATATGATGAGAAAAGAGTGTAAAATCCCTCTCTTTTTCCCGCCATATTCCCCTTTGAATTGCACCGGAACGGGAGAAATTCGTACACGTGAATTTGCATGGGATTATTTATTCCCCGAAAAACCCGTGTTTACAATGTAACCCGTTACATTGGGAAAAAGCTCATATTTTCTCCGCCAGTCAAAAAAAAAAATGTATACACCATTTTTGGACAGTTTACAAAACACGGAAGTTTTTGGATGTTGCCGAAGGCTTTGGAAGAGGCAGAATGCCTTTCTCCGCTCCGAGTAATTCATTCACGGTCCCACAACTTTCCCCTTCATGCATATAAATATATGGTGCTGGGCGGGGCGTTATAAATTATGAATGTGCAACTTCTCCACTACATGAAGTTGGGCGGAGGAGAGGGCGAAAGGTCCATGAAAATAAATTCTCCTACTTCCTCAAGTATACATAAATACATAGTACAAATGTAAATGTGTTTTTCCCCATCTTTATTTCTGCCTACAAAAAAATGCATAGCAGTTTATGGGCCATTGTACGGGAAAGTATGGACGATTTTACATGGCAAAAATCTGTATGCACCGGAACTGTCCATAAGGACAAAGGTCAGGAGTTTTACCGGATCTTTTAATGGCAATTTTTTTAATGGTAATAAAAATTATTTTAATACCATTTTTTAAATTAAAAAATGCCCAACAAGCGAACAGCTTAATGTAAGCAGAAAAACTATTTCCCCTTCTATCTTTATTATACACAGACTACTAATACAATATTAAATAAAATCATACGAGACGTTAAGGTTTAGCATTGACTCAAATTGTAAAAATGCATTAATCACCGCAAATAAAAGGTTTACTGCAGTGTATTTGTTAGTAAAATAGAGTGCGGGTACCATTTTTTGAAAGCTTCATGAACCCTTTAGCACCTCACTTTTGACGAAGACAAATTGATGGGTAATTATTAAGGAAGGAGACGGGGACACAAATTCTTTTCTGGGGCGTGAAAACGTATGTTTGGAGATGTGTATGTATATAGGATTTTAATCTTTCAGAGGCCATTATAACTGTAGGAGAGCAAAAGGGAGAGAGATGGGAGCTGGTGGATGCCACAACATGCGTCAGATTCTCATCGCCTTTGCCAGGACAAGACAAGTGAAAGGCGGAGTGGCAACTTGTAAATTCTCTTCCTCTTCTTTTCACTTTTAATTCTTCATTTTCTCCGTAGATCTTTGTTCTCTTTTCTTTTCTCTATTTTATTTGTCTCTCTCGGTTTTATTTTAATTTTAATTTGTTCTCTTCTCCATTTCTCCGGTTTTTACTCTAATTTGTCTCTTCTTCCCTCTGTTTGTATCTCCATCTTTTATCTATCTCTTCGCTCTCCCTGCTTTCGCGTTTGCTCTCTTTTATTCCTCTCTTTCGCTCTCCTTGTTTCTCTGTTTCTCTTCTCTGTATTCTTTTTCAATCTTTATCTTGCCTCTCTCTTTCCTCTGTTTTATTTTTTTTCTGATTCTTGTCTCTTCCCGTTGCTCCCTCTCTGTTTTGTATTTTTCCTTTTTCTTCTCTCTCTGTCGGCTTGGTCTCTTTTCTTTCTGTTTTCTTCTCTTCTTTTTTTCTCTCTCTGTCTGCTCTCCTTTCTCTCTGATGTCTTTTCCTCCTCCTTTCTTCTCTCTCTCTGCGTGCTCTCGTTTCTTTCTGTTTTATTTTTATCCCTTTTTCTTCTCTCTCTTTCTCTCTGCTTGCTCTCTTTTATTTTTATCCCTTTTTCTTCTCTCTTTCTCTCTGCTTGCTCTCTTTTATTTTTATCCCTTTTTCTTCTCTCTCTCTCTCTGCTTGCTCTCTTTTATTTTTCTCCCTCTTTCTTCTCTCTCTCTGCTTGCTCTCTTTTATTTTTCTCCCTTTTCTTCTCTTTCTCTCTCTCTGCTTGCTCTCTTTTATTTTTATCCCTTTTTCTTCTCTCTCTCTCTGCTTGCTCTCTTTTATTTTTCTCCCTTTTCTTATCTCTCTCTGGTTGCTTTCGTTTCTCTCTGTTGTCTTTTTCTCCTTTTTCTTCTCTCTCTCTGGCTGCTTTCGTTTATCTATGTTGTCTTTTTCTCCAATTTTATTCTCTCTCGCTCTGTTTGCTCTCTTTTTCTCCATTTATCTGTCTATTTTATTTTTCTCCGTTTTCTTTCTGTTTTCTTTTTCTCCGTTTTTCTTTCTGTTGTCTATTTCTCTGTTTTTCTTTCTGTTGACTTTTTCCCCGTTTTTCTTTCTTTTTCTTCTCCCTCTCTAGGTTTTGTCTCCTTCATCTCTCTCTGTTTTCGGTTTTCTTTTTAACCCTTTATTCTTGATTAATTCCCTAATTTCATTCCTCTGCAGTTTCCTTACTTGAATTTTGTCCTTCTGTTGCTTTCTCCCTCTCTTTTTAACTTCCACACCAGCTTCTTTTATGAAGAAATATTTTCTCGCGGATTTTTCTCCTCACTCCAATCTCCTTGGCAACATGTGTTTGTTGTGAGTGCAGAAATACAATGAGTGTTTCATGCTAGCTCTCTCATCTATTTTCAACATTTATTTCAGGGACTTGAGAAGAATCTCGCTCTCTCTCTTTCTCTCTCTCTTTCTCTCTCTCTGCGTCACTCACACTTGTCCCAGCCCCTCTCCCCTCCCAACATTATTACCTTGTCACTCCCCTCATGTTTCCCCCTCTCCGAATTTCCCCAGCCCATGTGTGTGATGGGAGAGAGTAGCATCATTATGGGATTATTGACAGGTCCAAAGGAGAGACGGAGACAGATATAATCAAGGAGACTTGTCAGGGAACAAAGCCCTATAGTAAAAGGGGTCTTGAAAGGCATAATTCTCCTTTGGTGTTATATTCGGGTTCTTTCCGGAACTTTTTAACGGGGAACAATTAGGAGAGAGGGGAGGCTATTATCTCTCTCTCTCCCTCCTTGGCGTTGTCATCTCGGGCTGGGGAAGACGGAGAAAAGTCTGCCGTCACGTCCCAAGAGAGAGAGAGAATATTAAGAAAGTTGCCAGCAAATTATCTCCAGTCCATGTATACTAACATGCTTTCAGATGAAGGAGTTGCGAAAATATATTGAGCAGAAAAAAATCCAAGCGAGAGAGAGGAATGTGCGTGCTGAAAATGGGCTAATGGGAGCATGACGAACACAGCATAAGTTCGGCTATGCTTTCCTATCTATTCTCACAACCCTTTTTTATTCTCTCTCTCTCATTTCCTTCCAATTTGTTCCTTGATGCATCACCCTCCTTTACTCTCTAATTCCCTCTATGCTGCCTGCCTTTCATTTTCTCTCTTCGTTCCTTCTCCGTTCCTCTGTTGTTTGGACTTTCCGTACCTCTATTTTTCTCTTTTTTGTCATTTACTCTTCTCTGTTTTACCATGTTTTCCTCTCGCCTCTGTTTAACCTCTTATTTGGTTTGTTTCTCTCTAGTTTTCCATCTTATTTGGATTTTGTTTCTCCCTAGTTTTCTCTCTTATTTGGTTTTCCTTTCTCTCTATATAGTTTTCTCTCGTATTTGGTTTTTCTTTCTCTCGAGTTTTCTCTCTTATTTAACTTGTCTGTTTCTCTCTATTTATCTCATATTTGGCTTGTCGGTTCCTATTTTCTCTCTTACATGGGTTTTCATTTTCTCCCTATTATCTCTCTTATTTGTTATTTGATTTTCTGTCTATCTTTTTCTCTGACTTGGTTTATTATATTCTGTCGTTTTTCTTTTTCTCTGATTTGGTTTATTATATTCTGTCGTTTTTCTTTCTGATTTGGTTTTTCTTTTTCTCTGATTCGGTTTATTATATTCTTTCGTTTTTCTCTCTGGTTTGGTTTTTCTTTTTCTCTGATTTGGTTTATTATATTCTGTCGTTTTTCCCTCTGATTTTGGTTTTCTTTCTCTCTCTTAGTTCGTTTTTCTATTTTCTTTATATTTGGTTTCTTCATTGTTTCTTTTACTTCGTTTTTCATTTTCTCTCTTATTTCGTGTTTCATTTTCTCTCTTATTTCGTATTTCATTTTTTCTCTCATTTTGTCTCTTATTTCGTGTTTCATTTTCTCTCTTATTTTGTGTTTCATTTTTTCTCTCATTTTCTCTCTTATTTCGTGTTTCATTTTCTCTCTTATTTTGTGTTTCATTTTTTCTCTCATTTTCTCTCTTATTTTGTGTTTCATTTTTTCTCTCATTTTCTCTCTTATTTTGTGTTTCATTTTTTCTCTCATT